>RPOG01001989.1:0-113444 GCA_008086565.1 Thalassoma bifasciatum
AAAAAAAAAAAAAAAAAAAAAAAAAAAAAAAAAAAAAAAAAAAAAAAAAAAAAAAAAAAAAAAAAAAAAAAAAAAAAAAAAAAAAAAAAAAAAAAAAAACCTGTTCAAATTATTCTGAAAATGTCAAATAAAAAAAATAAAAAAAACATAAAAAATAAGAAAGGACATGAATTGAATAAAGGAGATACTATGTTATCAGAACCAAAAGAAGTTAGCATTTTCAAGAAAAAGAAAAAAGAAAAAAAACAGCAACCAAAGAGTTTGAGGAGCAGAACCAAACCTAAGCCACATCCTCTTAAACAGGTTGACGGATGAAGTTTGAGTTTAGAGTGAAATTTAGAGTAATATCAATGAACCAAAACAATATCAAATCAATAAATAATGTCAGCTCTTATCATGTTGATGATGCAGTCTTTGAAGCATGCACCAGCAGACAGACTGCATGATTATAAACAATATAAATAGAAAACAGGCACACGCATGCACACACACACGCACACGGTGTGTGTGTGTGTGTGTGTGTGTGTGTGTGTGTGTGTGTGTGTGTGTGTGGGGTGGTTAGTAGGTTTTTTTTCTTTGTTAGATACAATTTGGAAATTGTTGTCACTCGGTAGTAGAGGGTGACTTGTGTTGTGGACGAAGTGTCGGGTCTAGAGGAATTTGGGTAAGTCTAATAATCAGTCAGACTTTTTCCTCACGACTACCTTCAGAAGCTCATGCATTGAAGCAAACTAATAGAAAATGTCCGCATTTTCTTTTGAGGAAAAAAAAGCAAAACAAAACAACAACAAGCACAAAAAAAAACGTTGGTTCATTTCTAATTTGCAGCATTTTAACAGACTCCAGTCTACTGATGAACTGAGGAAGGAAAATAAAAAGTACATCTGTAAAACACATACAGGGATTACAACAAATCTGTGTTTTAATGGTGGGTGTGTATGAAAGTGGTTTTCTGTGTGTGTTGATGTTTTTGTGTACATCTATCAGTCCCCTTCCAGGACAGCATGTGGAGATTAAATGTGGATGCAGATCTGACAAGACAGATTCATGTGAGGAAAAGAGAAGAAAACAACAACAAAAAAACTGTCCTTCCTAATGCTTACACCCGCCGTGTGCTGGGATTAATTACAGGGACGCACACAGGAAGAGCACATCCACTGACAATGCAGTCATTTGTCTCTCTGAACACACAAACACAAACACACACCAAAAAAAAAAAAATTGTGCCATACTAATGTGACATCCCCGTGTGCCTCGGGATGTGCAAGAGATTATGTCAGTGTGTGTGCGTATGACAGGAAGTTCATTACAACCTCCTCGCTTGGTGTGAAGCCGCCCGGCACAGGGGAACTCACCAGGACCTGAATGGCATGCTGGGAGCTCAGCCTGAGGGGGAAACATGCCCAGTTTGAAGACACAGCCTCAACATCAGACATATATCACAAACATAGAATCGGAAATCTGAAAACAAATAACAATTTACATGTGCTGTTTGTGCAGTATATCCATGTACATTATTTATGATACTCTCTTAAATATTAAATGTTCTCTCTACAGAGATTCACCTCCAGACAAATGGTTTCAACTGGTGACTACAAACAGCTTTGTTTTATAATTATTAAAGCTGTAAATCTGGGAGACAAATACAAGCATTTTCACAAGGACTCTATGATAAAGGAAGAAAAGTGTGAGTAATAAGAAGCTCCTGACAAAGTTATAACTCCATCCTCCAGAGCTCAGCTTGTTTTCTGACTCTGCAGGTGAAAAAAGACAAAAGAGAGAAAAACACCTCTCACATTTGAATCTGCCAAATTTTATCTGCACAGCCGAGGCACAGCTCTGGGATTGTGAGGTGTTTGAGAGCAGTACTCCACTGGAGTCAGGGTTTAGGTGTGTGTGTGTGAGTGTGTGAGTGTGTTGCTGTATGTGTGTGTGTGATTGAGTGCAGGGCCAGAGTGCAGTGAGACACAGGTGTATTAAATTGGGTCAGCGTTTTCATTTCCCAGGGTGAATACACACACACACACACACACATTCACACACCAACAGACTTGGGCTATTTCATAGTGAACATAGTGAAAGCTCACACACCTGCACATGCAGTGCTTTAAAATACACACACACACACTCATATGTACAGTATATGTACATGTGCACACATTTCTACTTTCTAGATAAATCACGTTTGCACTTATTTCTGCATCTACGGGTAGATTTTCAGCCTGGATCAGACAAACGAAAGCAAAGAGATTTTTTTATGGCTCCTTTTGTGACTGTGTTTGTGTTTATGTTGCTTTTGTGGTTGTTGAAATAATGTTTACACGGTCCAGGGTTTAAACTGCAGGGGAGCCCAGTCAGAGGAAGGCAGAGTCTCTTCAAAGAGCACTGAGCTTTTGTACAAAGAAAGCAAAGTTTGAAGTTTGTGTATTTGTGTCTGCTTTGGGGTGACCACCTTTCCTGATGTTTACAGTCAGCACTGGAGTTTATTTTCTCATCTTGAAAGACGCTCTACTGCTGCAGCAAGACAGCAGAGCGAGCACCCAGCACAACATAACGTGATTCAAGTGAAAATCAGCAGAACGAGCTTTAATGTGGCTACAATCAAGATAACACCCCATGCACAAGAAACTCACAAATGCCTCAGAGCCTTTGAGCAAACCAACAAACACAACCCAGGGCACCAAGCACCACTGTTTTCTGCACTGATACCATAATCAACAAATTTAACAGCATCCCATTCTTCGTTATCATAAAAGCAGGGGTGGAAGTATTTGATTATAAATACTCAGATTACTGTAATTAAGTGGTTTTCTGGGGTACTTGTACTTTTATTAGTAGATTTTCAAGTCTGTACTTTTCCGTGTACTTCAGTAATCATTATGCCATGTAATCTACTTGGTTACTTTAAAAATCATAGTTAAATACTGAGTACAATTTTCATTAATATCCAGGCCTTTTATCTGCATTTTTGTAGCCAGTAAGGTGATTTGTTAGTCAACAAGCCAATGAAACCCAGGACATATGGATGAAAAACAAAACAAAACAAAAAAATGTTAATGATTGATCGCTAGTTGATTTTGTGTTTAGAATTTAACCAGTTAAAATGTATTCATGGATATTCTATCAATAGTTTTGGCAGCAACTGCACCTCATCTAATTTTGTCTTTTGTCTGCCTGAGGCCTTTGCTGAATAAGGATATAAAAACTTAAAATGAGAAAAAGAAAGACAAAAAAAGAGCGAAAAACACTTGTTTTCTATGTTATCAGCTATCAATGATGATTGATTGTTAGCGTTTTAACTATTGGTAAAGCAAAACAAAATTTAGAGCCCTATCTGGAGAAGTGACAGTGACATCACCAGTTAAAAGTAACTAATAATCTGAGTAGTTTTTTGACAAATACTCTGTACTTTTACTTTAGTTTTTCTCTTTTACTTGTGATTGAGTGATATTGTAGCAATGAAACTGTACTTGTACTTAAGTGCAGATTTTCAGTACTCTTTCCACCTCTGCTTTTAAGCAACACAAAGGGATACAGAGACCTCCAGGAATTCAGGACATGTGTCTTAACCAACAATTGCATTACATTAAGAAACTGCAGCTACACAAATGCACGTCTTCTTACAAGACCGTCATGAGGATTCTTTAACAGAAAACTTGAGCCGTTCCCCTCAGCATAGTTAGTCTTTAACCTCTTCAGTTCCACCATCAGGCCCTTTGTTATTCCTCTGACGTCATCAAATTATAAACAATAATCAAACATCAGAACACATCCAGCGTTAGAAAGCTTCAATTCTTCACATTTCAGCTGCTAAATTTGTTTTACAGTTTATTCAACAAAGCATAAAAAGTTCAAGAATCACTCAGATGGTCACAACAAAGAGGTCCTACCTCCTTTGAAGTCCTCAAGTCACGTCTGTGGTCTGTACCTTGAATATCCACTCTCCCATCCAGAATCCAGAGTTCAAACATATCAAAAGTGTTGGTTCATCAAATGATTCCAAGTGGTGAAATTTCTCCTGTAAAGTCCGTTTGTTTGTCTGTCGTGTCCGTTCTCATCAATAACAGCAGCTTCACAGTCTTATAGCTTTTCCTCCTCAATGTGAATCTGGCAAAACTTGGCATATTTTATTTCCTTAGACTCCTGGCTACGAGACAAAAGTGTCCCCGTATCGATACACGGAGATTTGATGCCAGGTGAGACTGATTACAGGAAGTGCTCTTTTCTTCAGCCTGTGGCGTTAGCTCACACCGGTGATAGCCTCCTAATAGGCTCGTTTATTGGCTGTCGGCTCTGTCAACCACTCGCAGAGTCACCAACAGCCTTACAGTTCACACGAAGTCTTGTCTTATCTTGATAGACTGCCGAAAATGTTTTTGTCGCGCGTAATCATTCATTTTTACGCACACAACAGGAGCGGTGCAATCCGTGACCGGGAGCTATAATTTCACATTTTCTAACGGACCTTTTCAAATAGAGTACAAAGATGACCACAATAAAGACACTGAGCACTGATACACATGTTTTGTTCGCATAATTTTGTCAAACTAGATTGTGGAAAAAGAAAACACATCCCCTGGCGTTGAACACCAAAGACTTAAAACTCTCAAACTCCTACAAAGTTTTACCTAGAAAGCTCAAATTTCACCCAAATGTAGATGAGAAACTGTAGAAGTGATGTGGATGATGTCTTATGTCTGGTATGAAACATCTTGAAGTTAATGATGCTCAAAAATTGGTTATAAAATGAAGAGAAAAATACAAATTTCAGCAGCATTTATCCTGATGTGGTCTTAGGTTACATAGAAAAAACACATTTTCTGAAACTAGAGACTTTAATCTTTCAAATGAGGAATCACTGATGAATTTTGACCTTATGGTTCTACAGTTATAAGCTCTGAAATGTAGCATAGTAAAACTCTTTGAGCCTGACATGTCTACATGAACACGACTATAATCATCATCTCTCTCCTTTGCTTTTTAACATATAGCAGCTTAAGAACCACATTTTTTTGTGTTGCAGTCATGAGGGACCGTAAGGCTATTTTGGAAGGAGAAGAAAAATAAGACAGAAATCATTTGCATATCAGTCACACTTGTGTTTTTCAAAGCTATGTGTTTACACACATATGTGTTTGGCTGGTTGGCAGCAATGACCAGATGTTTAAAGCTGAGAAACTTCATACTTGAGCCCAGTTGAGACTTTTAACACATTTTTTTCATTTACAAGAAAGGAGAAGGGAAATAACTCTTGCTGTGATGTCTGAATTTAACCAATTACTGCCTTTATCTTGATGACTTAACTCTTTATCAATCAAAACATTAAAGGACAGTTTTTCCACTGTCATTATGGCTTTGTATTTAATTGGAGCGTTGTTGGTTAGAGTCAAAACAGACTTGGGGAGAGCACTCTAACAGCAACCAGCGGGGGATGTTTTTAGGATATGAGTGTGGTGGTCATGCCACTTCTTTAAAGTCTGACTTATCACCCTAAAATGTAAAAGAAGGTTTCAGTATTTGCTTCATATGAGGCTAAAGTATTCAAATTACTTAGTAGATCTGACACAATGTTGTCCACGGGTTTGTAGGTCCGTCGCATCACTCAGTTCAGAAACTGGAACTTCAAATAGAAGAAATTGAAAGTCAACTTAGTGATAACTGTGAACTAGATAGGTTGTTTAGAAAAGGTGCATAAAGGTGGTCAGACAATAAAAGTACAGTGTTTTGATGTCGAATGTATTCCTTTGGATGTAACCTGAGCTGACTGGAGCACGCAGTATTGAAACTTTTATATTTTTATGAGTGGAGGAATGTGCAGGCAAGTGGGTGCAGACAGACAAAGACTTGACAGAGGACACTGCACACACACACACACACACACACACACACACACACACACACACGCACACACACACCTGTTAGGAAGAGTCTTGTCAGCATTAGGTAACACAGCAGGCCTGCAGTATTCACACCTGTCGAGATCACTCAGCAGAAAAACAGCAGAAAATATCAGGGCCCAGTCGTCCTGTCAGACTATTGGGGAGGATTTTTATATTCTGCAAGCTGGAGTGACGCAACTTATCTGTGAAATTCACTTCTTATCATGACATCTCAGGACACCATTTAGTCTAGTGAACGGAAATTTCAGCCTACCTGCACATGTATGTTGAAAAACATATAATCAAGGTGTTTTTTAAAAAAGATAAATAGGAACTAAAGTTTGTGAAAAACCCTGCCAGATGATTTCCAGCTGACAAAGAGAAGCAGGATGTGTTTTTGAGCGCCTCACTTGGAAAGAGAGATATTTTCTGAGGACACAATCACCTGTGCTTTACAATACAGAGTGATGGATTTCACAAAGAGCCACAAAATGACTCTGTTACTCATTCCTGAAGGAGAAATTCCCCTCTGTGGAGACAAAATAAATAAAACTGCAGCTTCTCTCAGTGCTGTCTGTCTCTCTGTCGCACTATTTTTAACACACACACACACACACACACACACACACACACACACACACAAAATCCAGCTGCTAGACTGTGTCACTCGGCACAGGTGCCCAAAGAACTACAGACTTTCATTCATCAATCTAAACCTAAAACGTGCAACAACTGTGCACGCTGAGACAACTCACTCACACAAACACACACACACATAGTAAGACCGAGGGAGAGAGAGGGAGAGAGAGAGAGACAAACAGCTGCACTCTGATGAATGCCCTACATTCATTCCACAGGAAGCTGGTTCATCTGTCACCACTGATGCAACTCTTCCACTCTTCCTCCGTCAAACACACTCACTCACACACTCATGCAAACCCAAGTTCCCTTTCTCTGATTAGACTCCCAGCTGCTCTCTGCGACAAATGCTCCTTTGATGCATCTTACCGGGGGCCAAAGACACCATCAGCAGCACCCTCCACCTCCATCCCTTCCACTTCTGCACTCTTCCTCACTCTCCTCGCTTCCTGCATGGCTTTCAAGTCACTTCCAGCAGCCCCCCCACGAGCCACGAACCGTTACTCCCCACTGCCCCATTCAGTAGCAGCAGCAGCAGCTCCAGCTCTGTCCTCCAGCTACAGGATGAGAGAGCAAAGTAAAAAAGATCTGTTGGTGTCGTTTGTCTCTCTTTTTGTCCTGCTGCGTAATGAGAAGTCCTCTTCAGAGTGCTTTTGTTTTGCTCTGACTGTGCATCTTCTCTATTTTGTTGCAACAGCTGGCTCAGTTCACCTCACAGAGTCATCAGGAACCCCACAGGAGTTGTTAGCTGATGTAAATGGGACTAAACTGCAGGCCTGACTCATCAGTTTGATGAGGAAGAAAGTGAAAACTACTCACTAAAGCAAACCTTTCGCATAACTTTCATCGCAAGTTTAAAAGTTCAATTGATTCTGTGTGTACTCTGGTGCACCCGACGCCTCCAGAGACCAGTAAATGACATTACATGTTTGATAATCATCTTAGAGGATACCTGCTATATCTTACATCCAACACGCTAAAAAAAGACGACAAATGAAGTTTGTGATTATGTTTGATGTGAGCTGAGTGTGCACAACGATTTGCCCTGTGCAGAATCCAAAGGCAGAACAGAAACCAGATTAAGGTTTAAGTACACCTTTAGTCATTCTGTTAATGGGATTACACTGCTGTTTTTATCCTTGATATAAAGAGGGTGAGCTTAAGTGTCAGCAGTAACAGTGAAGATTGCCTCTGTGCATTAGATTCAGCATTTCTTGTTCTGTGGTTATTGCTTGAGTATCACAGTTGACGGTGAATATGTGTGTAGCCTTAAAGAGGGGGTACTCAGCTTTTTGAGATGTCCCTCCAGCACCTCAGTAGCTTTGGACAGCTCAAAATATCCCAAATTTTTCTCACAGGTTGTTTTAGAGTTTCCAAGTGGTGGCGCTGACTTCAGTGGCCAGTGTACTTTATCAAGTTGGATGTTGGAAAATGCTGACTTCCCAGTTGTCTGGAATGCAGCATTAAAGCCATGGGCATACCTTGGTGTTTGAGGCCCGCCTCTTTCCTGTGACAAGGTCCTTATGTGATGACCTCATCATTTCAGCAAATCTCATGTAGATCTTGTGCAGGGCTGTCTCTCCCAGTTTTAAGGATTTGTTCAAAATATGAATATATAGCAGGCTGCAAATCTGCACGTTTATAAGAGTATGAACACCTATGTTTCTGTCTTTATTCATCAGGATGGCTGAAAAAAGAGGCAGAAAATGTGAGAGTAGAGGACTGGGACATGACGTGCAGTAGAGTCGTGACTGGAAATCAGACCAGGGACTGTGGCCTCTAAAATGTGGTGCTCTTCGACTGCCAAACCAACCCAATGTCTCCGTAACGCTCATGACTCATTTTCTTTTACTTGGTTAGTTGCATTTATGAGCAGTTGTCTCAGATCTCCAAACCGATTATCAGGGTTAAATTGAGGACATCACAGTCACAGAGGAATCAATCATCTCAGTCATGTTGGTGGAGTCATGACACACCACAGTTCAAGCACTTTTTAATAGCACAGTTGGGGCTTTTTCTCTGGTAAAACTGAAGTGGTTTGTTATTCAAAGATGATATCTTGCTCTTTCAGTGTGCGTGTAAACACTGCGACTCATTCAGGGTGACGTGCAGATTTTAGCGAGTTCTTGACCTCTGTGCTGAGTTCCACAGTGCAGCTCTGACACATAGCTGTGCATTGCTTTTTTTTTTTTTTTTTAAATAGATCTGTCTCTTAATGGTGTCAGTGCTCTGTTGGCAGGAGAAGTGGGAACTTTTAACCAAATGCCACAGTATTTCATATCATCTGTTGTATGCTTGGGTGCAGGGCGAGTGACCGGAGTGAAAAGCTGCTGATTTGTGTGCCAGTTCAAACTGACTGGAGCCAGGAATAGATTTTTACAGTTAAATATCAGACACAGAGAGAAAGCGTTCACTGCAACCCTCTCAGAAGGTCAGCATTTCAAACATTTTGACGACTCCACACTAAAATCCTAATAGGCCTCAATCTTTCTCAGAAGGTTTAGACAGATTTATTTAGCCGGTGTTGAACTTTTACGCTTTTATTTCCTGCAAATGTGCGACACACCTACCTTTTAATGGCCCACAGTCACAGCAAATCCACAGAAATGATGTCAGCCATAAAGAAGCAAAAGGACGAGTCCAGGTAGAGCAGTCAGAGGGAAGCTTGTAAATATGGTTCTTTATTGCACACATGACATTTGTTTTCCTTGTTCTTTTTTTCTTTTCTTTTCTTTTTTTTTTTTTTTTTTTGGTGTGAGCAACAAAAACTGGCATTACATGTTTTACACCCTAATCAAAAATTCTCAGTCTAACCCTCTATAAAAACAAGGTAACACAAACAAAATAAAGGCTACTTCACATAAAATCTTACAACTCCACAACAAAAAAAGAGAAAAATCTCACAGATTTTAGTGCACCACTATATTGATGAAGAACTTACAGTTTATATCATACTAGTTTGACTTAAGGAAAAAAAAATAGGATACTTTTGATGCATATTTATCACAGTCAAAAATAAAGAAAAATTCCAGTGGGGCTTTCATTTTTCTTCTTCTGTATTTTGGTAGCATTTGCCCTGTAACCACCTGAGTGCTACATCGCTGAGAGCAATACTGATTGGTTAACCTGCCGTTTAACTCATTGGAGGAATGTTTGTTAAACAGAACAGAAGAAAAAGAAACGACTGACAGGTGAAAAGGTAGTTAGTAGATCAATACACTGAATGCCCTGCGTTTGGAAAAGGCACTGAGAACATGGCAGCAGTATGCACACAGAGGTTTACAGCATACTGTGGTCCAATCAGAGAGCGTTCTCAGTCGATCAGATTCAAAACAGGAGCCATTAAACCAGAAGTTTAATGGTGGGAATAGTTGTGACCAAAACGCCCAGATTTCCAGTCAAACATTCCCAGATTATATTTGAGTATGTACATAAAAATAAAGCGTGGGCATTTAGTTTTTTTTGTGCTCAACAAAAAAGCTTTCCGGCGAGATAAAGGGAAGCAGAAAATTGGCACTTGCAAGATAAGGTACAAAAATATATTATTTCCCAATCTCGAGGGAAAAGGCACTTTTTTTTTCATTCCCAGATGCATTGTTGTTAGGCAGTGTTTGTTGTGCTCTGAAAAATAACTCCCAAAATTAATGTCTTTTTCATCTGCTTGCACTGAAAAACAGGAAAACAAATCGACTACTAATGGACAGAAACTGGCTCAAACTGCTCATTACAGCAAAAAAGAAGCCAATCAAAAAACTGAAAACTGAAAAAAAGCTTTTACTCATTGTGAGAATTAGGGAAATTATTTGTGTTTGCTGCTGTAATCCAATCTCTGCAATCCAATCTTCTTGCTGGTGTACAAGCAGGTGTGGGCAGAAAACACCCTTTTTCTCAAGATCAAAGACACAAGATGTTAATCCCAGAGAGGAAGAGAAGTGTTAAGTTTAATGTTAGAGACTTAATCCTTGTTTCTTTGCTTGACGTGAAGGAAAACTGCAACAGTTAAGGCTGAGTTGCTGTTGTTGTGCAGATTTTAAAAGGAGAGAGACATTTGTTGAGGCATCACTCAGTGGGTTAACGTAATAATCAGGATTAATGTAGTTAAGCTTTTTTGCTGCTTGTGTCAGTGTCACTACCTTGAATTAGTGGAGGAGGAAGAAAGCTGAATAGAAGAGAGGAGAAACCGCGGACGAGCACACTGACACAGCAGAAACAAAGAGAAAAACTAACCCCCCGAAATAATAAAAAGTGGCCAGCTGAAAGCCATATCAGCCTTTTATACTGGAAGGAATAGAGAGGGTTGTTTTGATCCCAGAGTACTTCATATTGGCTCGGTGTACTGGTGTGTGTCTAAGCATTATGGACGCTCCCAAATGGCCCTGTATTAGCGCTTATATCAATAAGCCAAATGGGGAGAAGTGTTCACCAAACAGACAACAGCTGGTGATAACTGTAATGCTGCTATCCAGGCATGACAAGCCATGGAGCCAATGGAGGAAAGAAAACACACAACCAAAGAGTAGGGACGGATTTAGACTATCACACAACTGTCATCTGACAATTTAGCCCCGAGTTGTAATGTCCTGCTCGACATGATTCACAGTAAAATAATCCTTTTGAGATGACTAATATGCAGTGTCTTTGCACAGATTATCACTAGTCCTGCACGCATGAGGAATGAGTATGAGGACTTTTATCTTACGGGATTATTCCTCCACTCTGTGAGAGTAGCTATTGTGTACAAAAACACTCTTTTAACCAGGATGCCCAGTGACCTCAAGTAACATGCAGCTGATATGACCCCCCCCCCCCTCCCCGCCCGACGCATCCCTCGACACTACGACACTTCCTGCTGTCTCTCGGGGTCAGACACAGAAGGACAGGACGACTTACAGAGCGTCGCCACCGAGACGATGAGACACAGCACGGCTGAGGAGGGAGGGGGCGAGTATAAAGAGTGTGAGCAGGTTTCTCCAGCAGAGAGGTGAGAGTGCGTGAGCGGCAGTGAGGGGAAGGAGGGAGGGAGGGGGCACTTATCAACTCGTGCAGCTTCCAGTTAGCTTGTTTTGTGTGTGGCTGCAGGTGATTGTGTGTTTCTGTAGTGTGCGTGTGAATCAGTCAGTGTAAGTGATGGCCAGACACCAGATTTTAATCGTGTTAGTCCGTGAACCAGACCAAGGTAATACATTCATGAAACTGGTTAAAAACACAAGACAAAATATCAGCAAAGTTAGTAAAATTCTTACTAAGAATGTTTTATTAAAATAAATGCCAAGAGGTTAATAAGAAAAATAACAGCATACACCATGAAAACTAAATGCAAGCATGTAAAAATACTTATGACAAGGAAACTAATAAAGTAGCTAATGAGTTAAACAAGCTGGGAATTGGCAAGAAAAAAAAACAAAAACAAAATATAACAGGGAAAAAGGCAACACTCCCCACAAGAGACAGTTTCAAGATGTAAAAGAGAAAGAGGGGAGGAAGAGAGGAGAAGAAAAAAAGTAGCAGTGGGTTTCTTTAAAAAAAAAAAGAAGAAAAGAAAAGCACTCAGAAACATGATTAATATACATATAAAATGAGATTAGAAAAATACATTATAAACCTGTAACAATGGCTGTTAATTACATTATCATACATGTAGTAGGCAGGCCAGAGAGAATACGGTAGGTTTAGATTTCACCTTTCACCTGATGGACTTATCCAGCCTTTCACAATGACACAGCAAGTTGTAACATTGCAGAGGGAATTTTCTTAATACTGTCAACTGCTTAATAGCCATCTCTTGATCTGCTTTAATATTGCATTTAAATTTTTAAATGATAACACTGAGAAGAAAAATTCATTGACCTTTCGGTGTAACAGCATGATGAAAGAGCTATGAGTAGAAAACAAACTGCCAGGGGTGATATTGGGATCCGATTCCTCAATTTTACATGAGTTAATTTCACCTCCCAGCCATAAACTGAGCTTGTTTCAAGAGCTGGAAACTGTTTGGCTGCAAAAAGAGTTGCTTGTTTTATTAAATCAGCACTTTCTCTGTCCATTAGAAGCCCACAGATTGTGTTGATAGTCTGTTTTTAGATGTTTTTAGATTTGGACTGGATGCTTTCAGTTTGCAGCTGTTGAAACAAACAGGGGTGACCAATTCCCCCCTTTTTACACCTGTTCTCTTGAATGTTATTTTTTTTTAGCTTCATGATTCAAACATGTTCTGGCAGACTGCTGCATTGCTATTGGCAGTTCAATTTGTTCTAGGAAGTTTGTCACAGTTCACCAAAAAAAAAAAAAAAAAAGAAAAAGAAACAAATCAAGACAATATTTCATATGATCATTCAAATCTGAACAGAACAAAAAAGAACAAAAAACCTGCACATACAGCAGAGTAAAGGGCCATCAAGTCAAGGAACAGAAGAACAAAACTCATTTCAGGAAGACAAAACCATGGCACATATTTTAGCTGGTCAAAATGACTGCTATTCTTTTTGCATAGAATAACTCGAGTAACACCACGATAAAGGTGGGAGCTACCCTGCTCAACTATCAGAGCGTGTAACACTAGCCATTCCTCTCTGCGCCGTTGCGGTGGGTGCTGGATATTATTGAACACAACTGGAATACTCAGAAAACAGAAACCACTGTTGATAAGGCACTTTGATTTGATCATCCTTTTTGAAAACTCTCCAGGCGTCTGTCTAACTTTTTCCAGGGTTATGACTGTTTTGGTCTTCGTCTTCCTTTTCAAATCATATCCAGGGTAACAGCACTTTTTTCCTCACCGACTCAGCTTTTGTTTCCCCCCTTATACTGTTTAAAACTTTTTTTATGTCTTTTTTTCTGATTTTGTAACTGCAAGTAAAGTATCAAAAGCTAAAATTGCCAAAAATAGATTTCTCAATTTTTTTTCTCTTCTCCAGCACCCTGTAAAATTATCTATTTTTTGTTCTCTTCTGTATTTGTATATGCAATGACAGATATCTACATTTTTATATATTTGTTATATATATATATATTTTAATATATATATATATATATAATACGTATGTATAAAGCAATTTGAACAGGCAGGCATGGCTTTCACATCCTATTTTTCTTGAGAGAGTTCAACAAAGGTTCGTGGGCTCAGGATCTAGTCTACGATCACAGGGAGGTGTGACACATTGTGGATGCGCTTTTGGATGGTTTGTTATGTGTTAGAAATGAATGTTTCATCAATTAAAAAAAGAAATAAAAACATCTTTATCTGCAGGCGGGCTCTGATTATGCCGACCTTGTATCCCAACTGGGGTTAAAAATTAGACGAAAACAAAGTCCAAATGTTGAGATGCAAAAATAAAAATGAACAAATAAACACTCTTTTGGCAATGTGGCTGATGAAACAACTTAAACTAAAAGCCAGTCTAATGACGAAAGCATTTATGTACAGAACTTCAAAGTGCCCTTCCCCTTAACAATGGACTGTCAGCTATAGCTTGTTGATTTAGTGTTAACTGCCTGCGTTCACTTCCTCAGAAGACAGAGTGTTAATATGTCAAAAACTCGGGACTGACTGTGTGTCAAATCAGAAAGAGGGTTTATTTTATCAGTTAAACCTGATGTGTATGCTATTTGAGACAAGAAGCATCAAAAGTTCTGTCGAATGTTTTGGCTGAATCTTCAAATACCTCATTTGAATTTTGTCATTTTTTTCACTGTAAAAACTGTCTTCAGTGAGAGGCTTTTTAAACTCTTCAAAACTAGAGCCCAGAGCCATGATGTATGGATAATTTAAGCTTACACAGTTAGCACCTAAAATATTAAAACAGCCTGGTATCTCATAAAATCCAAATATAAAGTCACCATGGTAAAAACTTTGATGAGATCATTTCATCCTGACAATGATTTGTTGTTGATCTGAGACAATCTTTTATAATTGCATGATAAGTTGCACTGTTTGTTGGAAGGACATAAAGAAACTTCAGTTCTGTTCCCTGAAAGTGGCTCACTTTCTGAGACATCCAGCTGTGAATGACAAAAAAAGACAACATTCCCACTGGGGACACTATGTAATTTTCAAAAATTCAGCCAAAATATTTCACAGGTGACTTCATTTGTATCAAGCAGCATAAAGAAAGAGTGTGAGCTTAAAGGTGAAATGATAAATCCTGTGTCTGATTTGACTTGTAGTGACTCAGCAGTCTGTGTCAGCTGAAGGCAGGCACCACAAATTCACACCTTTCAAAACTCTAAAATCTCAAAGAGCCCTCCTGTGAGACAGATGCATAATTGCAGATATATAATTCATTGGAAAAACCCTTTGGCTAAATACGCACACATAATACTTTTTTTTTGTCTTTTCAATCACAGCCCAGCTAACTCATTGAGATATTTTTTTCTAAATACATCAGGCACTGTTTAATGGATGTAGTGTGGATGGGGGTGTAACAATGGTCAGTAGCTAATAAGTACTGTTCCAATGTCCCCGAAGCCTCAGAACACCCTACTTTCATTGTAGTATTAATTAAAACACACACACGCACACACACACACGCGCAGACCCCTCATCCCAAATAATGACCTTCCCATCGTGCCCTTCATCATGTTTTGTTTTGCAGCCTGCATCAAACTTCAGATTGCGTTTTTTTTTCTTTTCCAGAGATAAACACCTGCCATATTTTGGCTAGTCAATTTAAGCAAAGCTAATTAGTCAAACATGAACAACAGAGAAACCAAAATCAGGTGGAGAAAATGACTCAAAAGTAAAAGCAAACCAAAAAAAAAGACAGGAGAAAAAAAACCACACATAAATCATAAAAAGCTCCATTTGCAATCATTTCAGCCATGCTTTTAAAAAAACAGACAGAAAGCTGTTTAGAGGTGCACACCCAGAATGTGTCAGCTCGTAATTACATCTTAGAGCTCAACAATTGCACTACATGTGAAAAATGACAGAAATTAAACAAGTTAATGTGAGTGTATGTTCTCTTTCCTTCTGTTTCTTTTTCTCTCTCCCAAAAAGGTGGGTGTTGGAAGCAGGGAGGGGGAGGGGCGTTTGCATTTGAGGGGGATTGCGTCATTTTGCTGAAACCAAAGGGTTTGCGTCAAATGGGTATTATTGAACTTTGACTCATTCAAGTGAGGTCACCAAATTAGAGTATTGGATAAAGGAGGGTGGGTGGGGTTCTTTATTGCTATTATAATTCAGTGCAGATTTATGAGTAAAACATAAACACATCCACCCGGTGTGTGATTCATGAAGAAAAAGAAAGAGAAAGAATGGGAATTAAACTCAATGAACAGAGGGAAAAAATGAATATTACACAACTTTGTTGGGTTGCGTTGTGTTTCTGTGAAGATTCTGCGTTGTTGTTTTTTTTGTTTTTTTTTTGTCAGAACGTGTTAGGGTAACTGTATGGGCAGGCGCCTCTCTCTCTCTCTCTCACTTGCGTCCGAGAGGCTAGCAAAAGGCAATTACCAGTTAACTGATCAGCAGGCAGGCTTGGGGCGGCTCGTCATTGGGTGAAGAGTTCAGAGGTCAGAAGGTCATGTGTTAGTTGCCGGTGGCGGCTAGGTGGTTAGAAACAAAAACAAAACAAACAGAAAAAAAAGATAGAAAGGATATTAGTGTCAGCAAGAAGAGACTGGAATGACATCATTTTAACAATAAAATGAATGCAATCTCTTATGTCGCCCTCCCCCCCCCGCTCCAAATTCCCATAATGCCAGTGTGAGATGGACCCAGCTAATCTTATTATGGTTATCATGACTCAGTCCCCACCCTGAACCAGGTAGCTGTGTGGTTTAATTTAAGCGCACATTGCCCCATAACCAAAAAAAAACAAACAAAAAAAACAAACTGAAGCAGACAGGTCGAACAGACAAACAAATCAGAAAAACAAAAATCTAGTGTTTTAGTGTCTGTCAAGTTGGAGTGCAAGTTACAGACAGTGTGATTAGTGGTACGGAGGACTTACGGTAACTAATGTTATGTGAGGGGGAACTGTGACTAGTGGCGAATGTGCAATGAATAGATGAATCGATTTTTTCCGATTCTTTCTCTTTATTTAGCAGTATATTTTTTTATAATATAAATATACACAAGAACCATAAATACATTTGATATAAAATGCTCAAATATAAAAGGACAGTACCTCATGTACAACTGAAATATAAAAAAATGTATTTTAGCTTTATTTCAATTTCTTTGCAAAAACACTGGAGAGAATGCAAGCTACCTCAGCTTATGTCTGTGCGTGTCTATCGTCCATAGAAAAATAAAATGCAAAATAAATTTTAATTTCAAGGTGAAATGGTGCCTGGTAGCAGCACGGCCACGTGTCTTCTGCTTACAGTATAGAAATGCTTCTCCTTTCTTTCTATGCTCCTTATGAGCCGAGGAGATAAATCATGTATGGGAACAAGCCTGCCCCATTTTACGCTCTAATCTCACATCAGAGGAATGTCATTATACACCTTCAACACTGCCTGCTAAGTACTACCTGTCCTGGCTTCACAGCTACATGAACCAAAAGCTGTTCAGATCACTTTTGCCTGAGCTTTGACATATACACAGTCTACATACACTGCATATGTACTAAGTACTAATGTAAACAAAATGTGCATACCACAAGCAACCATTTAGCTGGTGTGTGGATGTATGGGGTAGGAGAGGTGGCGGGGGGAAAGGAAAACAAAAATAATACAATACAGACATTATACAAATTCCCAACTAAGGCATCGAGGCATAAAAGGCATAATAATCATTGAAATTCATCAGTCAATAGCAGAGAGTAGCTAGAAGACTAAACTGACCTCTGTCAGCGGTCACAATCCTTTGGTAAGGATGGACCCGCGTGTCATGCCGTCTCACTTTAGTAGCCATTGCACCTAGATTGTAACAGGTCCACAAGGTTAGAAACCATTCACTTTGAGCAGGGGAAAAACAGTCATCTTTACAGTAATAACATTCACATTTTTAACCATTATCATTATAATGCTTGGATAATAGAACAATACACAGAATAGCAACATAATACACATTATCATACATATACACACATCACACATATCTGTTTTTTTTTACGTGTAGAAAAATGTAGTAGAAAACAAATAATACACCTTTTTGGAGTTTAACTTGGTATTTAAAAAATGCATAACTTAAGTAATAAAATTCCACAGTGCTCAGAGTTATACAGCGGACTCTTTTAAAGGGGGGGCAGGTAAAGGGTAAAGGCTCCTTCTGCTTCTCTGTCTGGAGAAATAATGTGATTTCTCCTCTGGGATCCATGGGGTGGGGTGGGGGGGTTGGGAGAAATTTGTCTCTTTATTTTGAAAGGAGGGGAAATCCAATACAGCTCTGATGGTAATTGAATAGTGCCAGACACCACCTGCCTCTTCCTCTCCCTCGCTCTTTCATTTTCTCTCTCCCTCTTTCACAATTTCTCTCCAGGTCAATCTGTTCTCCGGCAGCAGAGGCTGTCATTTTGCTCCTATATTTGTCACAAATGATTTCCTCCGACCGCGGCGCTCCACTCTGCCTTGAATACACGACGCAAACTGTTTGAGTGTCCCTGTATCTTCAAGTATTTCAGAAATGAAGAGTTGAAGAATTAATAATTGTGATAATAAATTAAGCTCTCCCTGAAGAGGAGGGTGAAAGTGAAACGAGTGTTAAAGTCAACATGGATTTTGTTTTGGCGTTGTCAAATTAAGAGAAAGTTTTGGCTTGTCGACTCCTCAACCACCTACACCACTCTGAAGAAGCAGATGGCCTGACATCTCCTTATTCTCAGCGGCTAGATTCAGCGACGCAGGCAGCTGAGCTGAGTGTAGAGTGTGTGCGTGCGTGCGTGCATGTGTGTGTGTGTATGTGAGTGAGTGTGAGTTTGTGAGTAAGAGTGTGTTCCACAGGGCCCGTGTTGCTGAAGGCACCAATCGATAGTGTGAGTAAATAAAATGCACTAAGCTGGTGTAACCCTGCAAGTTAAAGAGAGAAAAGCCAGTCAGCTGCCCCTGTCTGTTCTACACATGACTCCCAGAGGCACCTAAAAAACACAGGTCAGCTAAAATCACACTGTGTCTGCTGCTGCTGCTGCTGCTGCCAGATGATGCTGCAGACAAAAATAAAGAAGCACTGGGTCAAACAGAGTCTGCTTGGTCTTAACAGGGACAAAACCTTGCTTTTGTGGACCAGGACCTCAATTCAACAAACAGAGATCACGAGTCACTTTTTCATTACAAGATGTTGAGCTGTCTCTTTGGTAGCAGATGTGTTGAGCAAAAAGCACCATTGAGAATGAGAATATTCAGACCCTCGCATTGAGCTGTACTCCTGACACATACACTAAGGAGAACGTCAGGTATTAGCACTGAGCTCTAGTTCAAGAAGGGTGAGGCTGAGACAATAGAGGGAGGGGAAGGAGGAGAAAAAAGGGAAGACTGGAGGAATTTAATGAACATCCCCAGTGGGAGTGAGAGAGGGACTATCTACAGGCATCAAGGCCTGCCTGCAGAGAACAGCGCGGAGAAATAATTTCAAAAGCTGCAGAAATCCAGTGGGATCTGCCGCCAGACTGAATATGCCTCCAGGCCAGTGCAAGAAAGGGTTAGAGAGCAGGCTGCATGTATGCGAGTGTCTTTCTGCCAGCGTGCTTCGTTTCACACCGAGCCAAGTCCTCCCATACAAACCTTGCAGGGAGGAGGCAATGTAAACCTGAGAGCAGAACTGTTTTGGCGAGAGCGGGACGAAAACAGTGAAGTCTAAATCATAAAGAGAACTTTCCCTCACACGGTAACCTCTGTCTCTCTCCCCCTTTGCCGTTTTAATACAGTGTCCATATGAGCCACATTGCTGGTCATCCCATTACCAAGAGCTTCCCCAGCACATCCACTCTTTGAGTTTGTCTGTTTTTGATCCTCAGGTGGACACGACATATTTACCTTTCAACAAGTCCTGACTGTGGCTCATGGCAGCCGCGTCCAGCACCCCAGCTCCGGGGTAAAACAAGCTGCCCTCCTGTCCAGGCTGGCTAAAGTTGGCCGCTGTACCTGCCGCACCCATGCTCCCCCAGGCTCTCTTACCTAGAACCCCACTGTGCTCGATGGGGTACTCCAGCAGGGAGGTGGGTGCCAGGGCGTATGGGTACTCATAGGGGGTGGTGTAGATGAGCCCGCCATCCGGTGTGGGAGGCACCAGGGTGGGGGTGCCATTGGGCAGCATGGCAGCCATCTGAGTGGGCCGGATGAGGTTCATGATGGGAGCCCCGGCTGGTGTTGGGGGCCGGAGTGCCGGGGGAGGCAACACCTGACCTGTGGGGGCCGCTATTAGGCGGGGGCCTTGAGCGGCTGCTGCCGCTGCTGCAAGAGAGAATGCAAGGGTAGCTGCCATAAGCAAGAGAGTGAAGGACAGGAGAAGAAAGAAAGAAAGAGAACAAAAGGTAAAGTGTGGTGTGGATGATCATAATCACAGATGAACAGTGAGGGAAGAAAATACAAAGCAGGACAAGAGGAGAGAAAAGGAAGTGGCAGGTAGAGAGGAGAGAGGAGGGGGGCAAAAGGGAAAATTAGTCCATGCAATGATCATGGTGTTGAACCACAAAAGCCACAATCTGTTGCAAAGGAAAAGTCAACATAGCCAAACAAACAAAAACAAAAACCCTTACACCAAAACACAAGAAGCACTAAATGCTGCTGTCATCCCAGTGCATTCAAAGCATACAAATCACCATGGCAGCTACACATTCATCTACAGGAGATGGCACAGGTGAGGTAAACAACACACGTGCCAACAGAAATGGAGCTGATGACTGCATGTGGAGAAGACACAAAAAGAAGGGCAAATCTTCCAAAACGCTGATTGAGAACTGCAACGGTCCAAGTTTTTAGCAAGTGTTGATCCCCCACGCAGTCAGAGCTCCATTTCAGTTGGTGAATGTACAATTTAACACACAAAAATCATTTTTCAAGTGGTTCTGCATTAGCATGTGCTGCGAGCCGTGCCACACAAGCTTCCCCAAAGGCAGGTCAATTAAATCAAGCGCTATTGAAACTATGGTTAGATGGTGGGCTGGTAAATCATGGCTTCCATTTTGAACAGATGTTATACGGGGAGAGTTAATTATGGTGATTAATTTATGTGTCATTCAATTCATAAATCTGAGCCCAAATATATGACCATGTTTAAAATCAAATTCTGAACGATAAGTAAGTGTAGAAGGTCAGAGTGTACAGGTTGTGTGTTACTCTGTCGTACAAAACAAATGGGTTTCATTTGATTTAATTTATCCAATGCTGAATGTGATGCATTTTGGAAATAGCACTTGGTTGAGTAAGGATCAAACACTGGAGATGTATGCGCTTGTGACTAACATGCAGGGTTGAGCAGGTGGAGTATTGCAATGTGCTGAAAGTTGGCAAAGAGCAGGTGATACAGAGGAATCACGTGTGTACTGCAAGGAGGAGGATGAACGGAGGGATGAATGAAGGACAGAAATACATGACAGGACAGAGTGGAAGTTGTCCTACTCATGGTTGGGTAGGTGAACATAAATGGTTTTGGAGAGATCCAGAAATAGATAAATCTGCTAGTGTCAGGTAAAAAAAAACAATGGCATGTATCGAAGTTATATATGTCTGTGCATTAATTCAATGAAATTAAACAGTATTAGTTTATGAGAAATACAGTAATGAAGTTTCTTTTGATAAAATATGCTTTGTGGAGTTAAAGTTAGTCGCAAAATAGATGGACTGCATACATTTTACGTGTGTGCTGGTTCATTGAAGCTCACTTACGTGTTTTGATGTTGTTGTCTCTGTACGTCCCATTGAGTATCGCCAGCTCCATCAGCTGCATCTTCTTCAAATTGTCCTCTCCTTCCGCCTGTGGAAAACAGGAACTTTAATGATCATTCACAATAACACACCACACACTGATTTCACACAAGCTGAGGCCCCTTTATAGGCCAATTGAAACAACCCACACAGCGACCGTTTCACCTAACAACATGCCTGGGTGTTGTAAAAGAAGGAGAAAAAAAGCGACATGGGGGTAGCTAAATCATTTTAGACACTACATGTCATCTGTTCTCCACGAGCACTGCTTGGATGAGGTTTCGAGGAACAGAGATGGTGATAAGCTAAAGTGCTGTTGTCATGGCAGAGTGCCTTGTTGCTCCTAAAATGCTGACAGAGACATTAAGTGTGGGAATGCATATTCATAATCCATATCAGAATGATAATTACTGTAATTTTCTTTGCTCCCTTGTGCGCAATCAAATGCGCAATAACCGTCCTGGCTAATGTCAGTCCTGTCAATTAATGTTTGGATAAATAAATACAAAAGCCACAGCCACTGTCATTATCGCCAAATTAGGGGACTGAAATTATTCACGGAAAGCAATTAAGATAGCACCCCCTCCTCCCACGCACACCCATCCATTCTCTCCCCCTTTCCATTTCGGCACCCCCCTCCTCTCCCCGAACTCCATTTCCCCTGAAGCTACAGAACACTCAATAACCATGACAACACAAAAGCCCCTGTGATTTTCCAGGTTGTACATCATAATTTAAGCAGGGCCTTGTATGGATTACTCTCCACACTGAGGGCTGTAAAGACATTTATGTGAAGCCCGCTGACCTCTGACTCTTTCAAAGTGAACTCTTGATTTCATGCCTTTAGATACTAAAAGAATACATGCACAAGCACATAAAATAAAGGTGCTTTCACTCAGCATCTGCATGTAAACACAGCTCTTGTGCACACGGCGGAGGACAGGCCAGCCTCTATGTGGTGGCAATAATAAGAGCAAGAAGGCAGATACCGAACCGTCTCCATTTCTCTTTTCTATCTGTGCACAGACTGTGTCTCCTGGACTAAGTCGAACAACAGTCTGCTGCTCTATTCAGGGGATGATAAGGAAAGAAAGACGTGCAAAGGGAGAGAGAAAGAAAGGAGAAAGGAAGAAAAAAAGAAAAGGAACGAGGGCTCAGAGTTAAGCCCTCCCTTGAGACTCCTCTTCAACACAGCCACAGCGAGAGGAAGAGAAAGAGCGAGGTTAAGCAAGAGAAAAAGTGACAGAGGCTGGTCTCCCTTGACTAAATATAAGGCAGTGGCTTCAGAGCAGTCACAGTATTCAGCTGTGTGTCTGTGCAATGTTTAGTGTACCACAGAGCTGCCAATTAACGAGGCAAAGGAAATTTTCTCTACTGCTTTTTCTCCTTCACTACCTCCACTGTGCTCAGTCGCTCTTTTCTTCTTAATGGGGAAGGCTGGAGGCAGCAGAAGTGGCGCAATTTTTCCCCTGCTGAGACAGGCAACAGGCCACAAGAGAGGGATGTAACATACATGATTTAAATATTTATTTCACGCACTTTTAGACATCTTAAAGATGTGTGTCAGGGAATGTGGGGAAGATTTAACTTTATGATTAGCAAAATGGATGACTAGAGATTGAATTCAAAATTCATTCTGTACGTAAAACTGATCTTTTACAATGTGCAATGATATCTGAATTAACATGTCGGGCAGAAAAAAGAGCATTTCTAATAATAAGGAGTCAATTGCGCAGTAACACACACTCTGAAGATGTTCTGAAACATAATTTTCTCCTTTGTTCCCTGACTAACAGCTTTGGATGTGAGAAAAGAGCCACTTGACATACAGTGTCAACAATAATAACCAGGCTAGGCTAATTGAACATGGCGCAGGTCAAAAGGCAGCAAGTTAACCCTCCTCAATAGAGACAAAATCACGACTAATTAGATGCTACAAGAGCTGTGTAAACATGAGTATACATGAATGAGCAAAACATGAAATAGCTGCCTATCACACCTTCAAAGGTGCAAAGAAAACATTAAGATTTCTCATTGTTATCTCTTAATTACTTCTGTATGTTTTTTTTTCTCGTTTACAGCTTCCAATCATTAAGACCTTGACCTCTACAAGCTTTACAAATAACAAAGAGCAAAAACAGCAAGACTACTATTTTTCTACAAATCAAAACAGCTGTTCTCTTCCTTCTTTGTGCAGTAGTGTGTATGTGTGTGTGTGTGTGTTTGACTCCCATGAAACTCTGTCAGCGGTTCTTCGAAAGTGGGCCAAGCAGACTTGCAGAACAAAGAAAAATGAAAAATGAAGGGAGGAAAAGACTAGACTAAACTTCAGCAGTCAGATTGCGGATGGGGCTCAATGTGTTTTGCTTCCAGAGCTGCACATTGGTGACAACAATAAATCAAACATTTGTCTTTGTCTTTGTCATTTTATGCAGGGCTGTTTAAACACTAGTCACCCCGCTGAAATCACACACGCTTTTCTCTCCCACACAAGGCTGCTGTCTCCTATCCTAATTTAAGGGGCTCCTTCTTTTTTCCAAAATCAATCACCCCTGTGAGGGAGGTGTATCCTTGCAGAATGAGCACTAACTGGAGAGACAGACCTTTTAGTCTCTTTTGTGTCTTTGTAGCAATGCTAAAAATACACTCAAATAAGACCAACCTTTGGAATCAGGCAGAATAATGAGCACATTTAAGGTTGTTAAGAGGTGGGGGGGGTGTCTGCAGGTATGAGCGAGAGTGAGTACGGCACAGTTTTCACAGCAGGCTTCATTGCAGGACAACCGCTGGGAACTATTGTTGAGGCTGCTCATGTGTGTTTGTGGGAGTTGTATGATGATGGATCTGCAGGGTTGCGGGGGTTAAATGTGTGCAGGGCAAAAAGGGTGCCACCATCCATCCAACTCTGCATAGGTGGCACGCTGCCTGCTGAGAGGAGGGAGACAGAAATAGAGGGCAGTGAGAGGGGAAGAGCACAGATGCTGCTGCTAGGATGAGGTGTGCGCTGCTGTGTGTGAAATGTGTGTATCCCCAGCGGAGGGGCGCTGATATAGCTCCATCTCCTCGCTAACGCAGTTTGTTAGCTAAAGCGCCCGAACTCAGGCAGATTATTTCTGTTTTACATTCGAAATAAGCCAATTTTCCTGCTTCGGGATGCAAACTCACTTCCCCCTCCACGTTTGAAAGACGTTGGCAGGTTTACAGCGGCACAAAAAGCAAGATGGCAGATCCAAAATGGCAGCAGACAAGAGCTGTGAGAGCAGTAGAAACCCAAACATAATGCTTGGGACACCGCTGGAGTGGAGTTAGTGCAGCCCTGCCAGGTTTCTGCCACAGACACACAGCCGGGATGAATGTTTGATGAACAGTTCCGGTGAGAGCAGTTAACACTTTAGCGTTGCCCTTCTTAAGGTGTTGCTGCATTAACAGACTCCTCTGTCAGCATGCAGCATCCGTAATAGAACATTTCCCTGATGCAGCTGCTGCTGGGTCCCAGTGTGTAACAAGCAGCATGTGTGTGTGTGTGTGTCTGTAATGATCCAGCTGAGGGGGGATTCCCGGGAGAGGAATAGATGCTGGATTATGGGACGAGAGGGATGAGGGAAGGAAGTTTTTCCTTATCATCGCCAACATGCAAGCATGCGTGCGTGCAACAAACACACAACCCTCGCACACTCCTGTCCATCAGCGGAAAAGCCACTCAATAAAGCTGCTCTATCCAGAAGAATCAGATTCAATCAATGAGGCCTATTTGTGAAATCAGCAGAGCGGGAAAAGCTATCAGGGAGGAGCAAGACGGCGGGGATGAGGCGAGGGAGGAGGGAGGGGTGCAGTGAGCTAAAGTAGGTGAGCCGTGTCCCACTGCCTCTACCTGACAACCCTGCGATGAGGTCACTCGATGCATGCTAAATCACTGTCATGCCTCCGTTTTTATGCCTCTCTCTCTCTCTCCTGATTGAAGTTTCTGTTCACATGTTGAGGAATACAAACTGTAGCCAGATGCTACAAACACTAGAGCTAATGCTAAATGCTACGTATGCGCAACAGATGAGAAGCTGTCAAAGTGTTTATGGGCTCCACCCTGACACCTCGGCTCCAGACCCTTTCCGATCCATCTCACCCGGAGATAAACACAACAGGCGCTTGGATTAGGTCGGATGAATTCGCTCATGTCTTTTGGCTGCAACTGAGGGGGAGTTTTTGCTCATATCTGGCAGGAGTTACCGTCTCTGCAGCTCATATCTGCTGGGAGAGATGAAATGATGAGCAGTGAGAGATAGATAGAAAGAAAGAGAGGTGGAACAAAAGGAAGGAGGGAAAAGAGCGCTGCAGAGCAACAAGAAGAGAAAGCGTGAATGATTGTCTTTGAGTTGGTGGAGAGATGGAGAGATATGCAGGGAGAAGAAAGGGATAGCCGCAGAATATGAGACAAGAAAAGACAGACAGCGTAGTGAAAACCAATTTGTCTGTTCCCCAGTGGGATGACACCGGCTACGGCCTGCTATCCTTCCCTGGCCTCGCTGCCAGTCTTCAAACAGACGTATGTACTGAGCCTGTACACTCTCACACACACACACACACATATATATATCTGAGGCCGAAGCAGGGCTGGGGTCAGGATCTCTCCAAACTACTCCAATTACCTCAGCAGTAAACACAGCCTGCCCCGGCTGCCTCCTGGGAGACAGAAAGAGGTAGAATGTGTAGAAGTGAGAAGGAGGGAGGAGGGGGAATTTAGCAGAGTTTAGAGGAGGCGTTGGTTCGGGGAGCCTGGGGGAGGGAGGAGTAGATGACTTCATGTTGAGGGGTGGATCTGGCAGTGGCGGCAGCTGGTTTTTCTCTCGTTCCCCTCCTTCTCCCACCTCCCTTTTGGTTCGTTCCCAAACTCTAACATCTGGAGGAAAATGATTACTCTCGCCACGCTGCCAAGACGACTTATCAACAATTCCACACTCTCCAGAAGCGGACGGTTAGAGGAGAGGAAGGAATGAGTACTTGTAGCAAGCTTGAAAACATCTCCACACAAAATAAATAAGTGACAAGAAAGTTTAATCAATTCAAGGCAACTAAAGCAAACTTGGAAGTTGGATTGGGCTGAGAAATGAAAACATGCTATCTTCTCAATAGACCTTATTCCCATGTTTTCAGAGACCAGACTGTTCCAAAAGTTAAAACATGTATAGATTAAAAAAAATCTGTTGTCTATGGGTCTATGATGTGATGCCTACTTTTTCTGTGAGACTGAATTTTTCTGTTGAAGAATAAAAATCAACCTACATTAAAAGACAATATGTATTTCTTATACCTATTGTTCTCATAAAAACTAGGATCTAAGAACCTCCTGTCCAACCTCAACTTTTATTTGGTCAACAGGTTTAAAATCACGTAAAATCATTTCTAATATACCCATTGCCCTATTATGCACAATTTCTATCATTTTTTGCATTCACTGACACACTCATGAAGCATTTACACTTATATTTCCATTATGATATACAAACAAATGTTGTCCAAATATGCTCACTATAAAAAATATCATCTGGGGCGACCGTCAATAAAATACTATTTTGGGACTTCAATTTGAAACCACCTCAAGGACAGGGTATTTCATCAACCAGACACATCTGAGGAACCCAGTGAAACAACTGGAGGGTTATTAAGTCTTTCTCATATTTGCAAATAAACCTATTTTTTCAAACCTTTCCACTGAAAGTCTACATGAATGGCGGCAGACTTTATAAACAAACAACCTCTCCCCCCTTCTCATCCTTAAAGAGTGAGCAGGAGTAAATGCTTCATGTCCTTTCTCAAATTCACGAGTGCGTTTTCAAAGGCAATTTTCTTCGTCTGCCTTGCTCTTCAGCTTTTGTAAACATATCTGCCAAGGGAATCAGGCCTCAACTGTATTTTCCTTTTCCCCCAAAGACTAACAACGCAATCTCCAGCAACTCTCCTCTTCGACTGTCTTATACCTTCACAACACTCGGAGCAAAGCCTCTTTATTTCTCCTTTACTCTTTCGCTCCCCTTCCGCTCTCCCAGACAGCTCTGTTAGCGATGTGCGCCATTAGTCATGCTAAACCACCAACACACTAGCTCATTAGCATAGAAGTGAACCTGACTCCAGTCAGATTATTACAAACACATCACGGCTGCTCCGCCCCATTACTGTCAATCACGCAGCTTACCGAGGTACAGTTGAAAGTGGCACATTAGAAAGTCAGGAACTAACTCTTATGTTAATTCTTTACTTTCTGCATCCAAAGTGCCAAGGCCTCTGAGGTAAAGCCAGTGTTATCCACGACATGCCAATTTAATATGGGTGGTCGTCACACTCCGAGCTTTGGCACTGGAATTGGAGAAGACAGAAGTGGGCTTGCTCCATATCAGCTGATACGGAGTCAGAGCAACAAAGGGAGAAAGAAAATATTTCCTATCGGCTCACAGCACTTTCTAAACCTGGGAGAGAGAAGAAAAACTCTTGATCTCTCCCATTTAAATCATTTCCAATAACACAAGGGGGGAAAAAGCTGCATGGAAATTCTGACTGATCTTGTTTATCCTCCGAAACTGCGCTGGTATTCATCATAGCATAACAGCATTAAGAGCGGATTAAACTTCATATAAATAACCTTAGAAAAATTATATATCCAGGTTTAACAACAAGATTTAGATTTGCTATTCAAGCTTGCTGGCCTGCAGCAGCTTTGACAAACAGATGATGTCGGAGGCTAAGAGCAGGAGGGATCAGTCAGTGCCGTGATGTTGTACAGCTAAAAAACAGCTGTCCATTCTCCCCGGTCCCTCATCATCATCTGCTCCCTAACTACATATAAAAGTGCATCCTTTTCCTCTGTTCTCCCCAGAACCTCCACCTTACACATCCACTTTCTTCCTGTTTCTCCTTCCACGTCTCTTTATCCCTCATTCCACCGGGCTGCCAGACGCTGCATTGTTCTGTCCCTGCGATCCCTTAATGCCATCCAATCGAGCAGGGAATATCTTGAAGGGATTTGGCCGGGGATGATTTGGGAGCTTTAAATACTGCCGGGGGATTTGCATCATTCAGAGATCCTGACTCCAGGCTGATCGCTGGAACCTTCTCATAAAAACTAGGATCTAAGAACCTCCTGTAAGATTCAAATGTGGAAAAGTTTGGAAGAAACTACCTCGGCACTTTAAACTAGCTCCTACTGTGTCTGTCTTCAAAAATAATAATCCAGTTTTGGTTTCGTTGACAAGCCTTCAAACATCCCCAATACATTTGTCATATTATTCAACTCCAAAGAACAGCTGATTATGGAAAGATCTGAGAGAAGCGTATTCTTTTCAGCTCAAACACGTCATCTAGTCACTAAAAAACAATTTTTACAAGGGTACTTTGAGTGGTTTGGATCACTAAGTAGCTTACAGATCCAAATCAGATCTACATTAAGCCCACACAGTGCATTTGTAAAACTGATTTTGTTGTATTTGTATTTCACTGACACAGATGTTGCATGCAGTCTCTGCCAAGAAAAAAAACAGCAAAACAAAACATTGGGACTTTAAAACAGGAATGTTTGGGTTTTGGTTTTGCTGTGCCGCAAACAGAGCCAAAGTTCCACCATTGGGGAAAAACCCGTCAGTGTAGACGACAGGACTTGAAGTGTTGCTAACAAACAATAAGAGTGTGAAAGAGAAGCAAACTGATAAGTGAATCGAATGAACCCAAGTGAGATAAATTCAACACTCAATACACATTGAGGGGAGACAAAGAAAGCTATCAGTCTAGAGTTGGCTGGTGGGACTGAGAGAATGGAGTCTGAAATGACTTGAGCGACGGCCGGCAAAGCGAGTCATCACACACTGTAGGGGCTGAATTTGATGGGCGGCCTTTGGGCTCTCTAAACGCTGAGCTCCACACAATCCTATTTTCCCTTCCTAAACACTGGGACACGCGGTCACTGGGGAGGCAGAGATGAAAGCGGTGTGTACTCGTGCACGTGTGTGTGTTTCCCACTTTGCAGATGTTAAAGCCTGGCCCTGGATAGACCCCTGAGGAAGCTCAGCAACTGCTGGAAGTGGACAATATATACAGTGGAGAGTATATGAGCAGCAGAAAAGGAAGTAAGAGGGCTCAGGTCTCAATCAACATCAGACTTATGGAGATGCAGGGCCCAACAGACGGCCCCTAAGGCATACGCACCCATGAAAACATCCACACACAAGACCATTTCTGTATTTCCCCGCCTCTATGTGGGGGGATTAAGGAGACCTTCAAAGAGAAACCAAGAGATTGGCTAAGGGCTCACACAGTCCCTCTCCTTTCCCACTGGAGAGACCAGGGCAGATTAAAACTGCCCGGTCCTCTTAGCCCGCCTTGTTACCGCCCCCTCTTTCTGTGCTCTGTATCACGACACCCCCACTCCCCTGGAGGAACCGAGTGCAACCAGGTGGATTAGGAAGGAGGTTATTCTACAATGATGTGGAGAGACCAGGGTGGTTAGGGACCCGGGCGCGTGTGTATGTGTGTGAAGTGAAATTAAAAGGACAGTACAAGTGGGTAAGGCAATTTGGTAAGTGGTGCAGAGGGCTTGTGTACATAGAATGCAGCTGCACAGGGGATCTCGGCTGAGTTGGAAATCTAAATGAAAGAGACAAGAGAAGAAACAGGAACACGTTTTCCTCGGAGGAAAGAAGTCAAAGAGATGGAGGAGCAACAGGGTGTTGTTTCAAGGAGAAATAAAGGGAGGAAAAACTCTAGAGAGAGGAGAGGAGAAAGTGCTAAAGGCGTGATGAAGCTGAGGTTTGGTTTAGGAAAATGGGATAACAGAATCAAAAACTACTAAATGCTTAACTGTTAGTGTGTTTATAATTGATGAATTGTTGCTTTATCAACTTCTGTTCCCGGAAAAAAGGGGGTTTGTGTCCCTGTGAGTCTCTCCCTCTTCTATAACGGTCTACCTGCAGTTTGGAAACAATCAGAGAGGTGAGGAGAGAGATATTTGAACCCATAAAGGACAAATGTTAATGGGATCTGAATCGTTCCCCCTATTTCAGAGTTTAGATCATTTCCAGGAGCTTGCTCTGCAGCCAGACGGGAATGATAATGGGAACAGCAAGCGGAGCAGAGGCACTCAAAGTCACACCGTCTGTATAAATGTGTGTAATGCCACATTTCTAGAGCACACACCTAAGAACAACTAATAAGCCTAATATGAATCCACCTTAAGAGGGATGCACATGCTAGTATGAGCAGAGTACTTCAGTTCAAATAAAGTGAACACCACTTTCATGATCAGAGAGTTGTTGTCATTTGTTAGTGAGGCCAGTGATGAACATGTTTTTGAAAGGCAGAGGCGCAGGAGACTTTTCTCCTCAAACTGAGATTGCCTGAAGAAGTCTCTCATCCTTTCAGTTTTAGGACCAGGAAATGAAAAACAGGAGGAGGACAGAACCAGGGAATGTGGCCAGGCTCTGGCAGGTTGCTCCCTGCAGGGGTACTGCTTCTTCAGGCCTACAACCACCTGTCTGCCCCTGAGGAGAGCTGTAGAGCTGGAGATGAGGAGGGATGGGCAGATGGAGATTCAGGTGGGAGAGATGGCAGGGGGGGAATCTTTGGGCCAAGACCAGAACAAGTCCTTCCTGTTGGCTTTGAGCTGACAGGAGGGACTTGGCACACATGGAAAGAGGCTCATTGGTTACCTTATGTGGTAAAAGATAACACAAAGAATGTCCTATGGAAGCAGCAACACTGTGTCAGAACAAATTGAAACAGTACATTTTTCTGACTTATCCTCTGCAAAAGAGCCAAAAAAGAAATGTAGTTTAATAAAGCACCCAGAACTCTGTGGGGTATCTTTTTTTTGTTTGTTTGTTTGTGACTGGCATGGTGGAGATGGACAGCTCCAGTCTGTTGTGTGGTTTGTAATCTGTGTGGTGTTAACAGGATGTGGTGGCCTTGGGGTAACTGCAGACAAAATAATGAAAGAGAGTAGTGAATGGTTTGTGTCCTCGATCGCAGAGAGAGAGAGGAGAGAGAGAACGAGGGAGAAAAGGGGTTTAAAAATCACAGCAAGTTAAGGAAATAACAGGGACTTCAGAGAGAGGCCGACGTGAGGAGAGATAGGCAGAGGGCAGTTTTAAGACTTACAGGGATGTATAATGAACTGATTAGGGATGGATATTGAGAAGATTTTATTGATACCAATGCTCTTATCCAGTCTGCTTATCGGTCCGATTCTTTATTGTTTCCCTTATCAATTCCTCCTGGGAATTTTCTGTGAACAAAAAGTAGCTTTACAGTCTTAATGAACATTTTATTCAGTTTATAAGTAAATAAATATGAAATTGGTCGATGGATTAAGATATTTCTGGATGTAAACAAACAAAAATAAGTAAAATGGCACATCAGGACAAATTGTGTTGATTTATTGCTTTTCTTGTATGTTATTGACCGAAGTAGGCCACCTAACAATGCTTTGAGTTGTCAGTAATTTGACATTTTTGAGTTCTAAGTATTGTTCACAAAAAGTTATTTGTTTCTGTGATGAAAGTTTAAATTCTGTTTTGAAACCAGAGCTAAAGCCATGAATGCTAACCGCTAGTAAATCAATGCAATCTCCCATATAAAGATAGCCTCAAGTTGGGCTATGTTTACTATTGCATTTTTGGTACATTCAGAGATGTAAAACATGTTGAATATATGAATAGGAATCTGTTGCGAGAAAGTAATGTACATATCTTTGTGTGCTCAGTTCACAGCTTCTCAAGTAATACTTTAAATCCTGAGTCAGAGATTTCCTGGAAAATGTTCTATCTGCTAAGCTAAGACAGCTGGGGCTGAAAAGTTGATGAAAGGTCCAGCTGCTCTGACATAAAGTAAATAATCGATAAGGGAAGAAAGGCCGATGATATTGATGGATTGAACCATTTCGTATCAGTTCATAACAGGAACCAGTTCATGATGCCCTATCCTAAAACTGATGTGATAAAAGCCAAAACTATGAGCATAAAAGCAGGTTTCTCTTTGTTTTCTTTTTGATCTAAGGTGGATAAAAGTAAACATGCTCCTCAAAACAGTAGTTTGGTGGTTCCCCTCCCTTCACATCCCTGACCTGATAAATACAAAAATAGCTTCTTTTGTCCTCCCTTCCTCTCGCAGAAGTACAGAGGGAGGGCCCAGGTAAAAAATAGCTCCCAGCACCCCTTGCCAATAATTGTTTGTTTCCATGTGTGCGTCTTCAGTGTGATGAAACTGCTTGTTTGCTCTGAACTCTGGTCGCACAGGGATGGCATGATGTCTGGGTCTTGTCTGAGCTTGCCTTTCAGGTGTTTGAAGTTGATGCCAACATCTGGGCCAGAGGCTTTAAGCTTTTCATTGTTGATTCGGAGTCTAGAGAGCGGTTTATGGGTGACTACTGGGAAGAAATTGGTGTGCGTCATAAAGGTGGGGAGAAAGAAGCAGGGGAGTGATATGTGTTCGCGATTACACATGGACAAATTCTCACAGTTAGTCTCATGCAAACAAATCGAATGACATGCAGTGGTAATAATTATTGGCATAAGTGTCAGAACAGGCATGTCTGTTTGCTGTAGTAAAACGGTGCAAGAGGTCAATTCCAATTATCCACTTATCACCTCCTGATCATTAATCAGAGGTGATTTACACATCACACGGTTTCAGTGTTTGCTCTCCTGGTTATAAGGTTTTAGAAGGTGTCTGTGAAGTACCCATCTCAGGGGTATCAGGGGGGTATATGAAGAGCAAAAGGCTGTATGAGCGAGTACAAAGAGTGTGAGGATGAGAGGATGGATAATGATGAAAGTGGCAGACGAGACAATGGCTGGGAGTCAAAGGTCACACCACTACCACGCCAATCTCTGCTGTGTGAGAATGAACGGACGTTCACAAAGAGATTAACACACCAACACACAAAGCAGAGTGAGGAAACAGCTTAGCAGCAATGAGGGAGGAGCACAGTGAGGCAGTCTCAAGCAGAGGTCACCAAGTCAAGGAAGCCAATTAAAAAGATGATTAACATTCATGTGGGAGATGCAGTGTCTACGTGCAGGTGGGATGGTCTCACATACACATATATAATGAGAGCAGTGAACAGTGCAGTCCAGCCTGTTGTAGCTGTGGTGTCCTGGGAGGTGGAGATCAGGAGGTTAATATGATCCAATCCAGCTCCTTCATTAGCCTGATGAAGGTAATAACAGCCTACAGGGACAAAGAGGCTGCCAGGTTGACTAAAAGTATCTACCTACTGCCAGGCTGAAACTCCTCCAGCCTACTTGAGCGTGCTGGCAGAGTGAGATAATAGCCACTTCAGTGGTTTATCTCATTTACATGCACACAAATGTACAGTATGTGGGACAAGAACCAAGACTGAAGACTCTTTGTGATGTGCATGAGGATTCATGCACCGGACATGCAGGAATAAACTTAAAAGAAACAGATCCAATAGCTGGTTAATCTTTTATTTTCTACAGAATTTTGTTGGCGTTCAATGAATAAAATAACTCAAAATGCCTATGAGGTAAAGATTTATTGTTTGTTTCATAATATACATTACCTGGCCCCAAAAAGAGTTGCCACCAAAAAAAGGTCACACCCATTGGACCACCTTTAGCTTTGATTACAGCACGCAGTGACTGTGGCATTGTTGAGATAAGCTTGGATAAACAATCATAGCAATCATTGATAGGACTAACATCTTTTTCACAACCACAGGATATGTTTTTTTGCCATGGTTGTTTAAGAAAGGAGAAGTTACTCATTTCAAAAGCTGGGGTTAAACAAGTTGTTGCCAGCTGAAAGATAATTGCCCGTGCAGTAATTATCCAATAGGAGGCTTGTACCAATTTGCTTAGTAAAATCTTTTTTTTTGTTTTTTTCAAATCTTCAGATAAAGAGAAGCATCAACATTTTTGATGTAATCTGCTTTCAGTGGAAAGTCACCATCCAAGCCAATCGATCAGGCTAAAAGAAATATGAGTTTCTAACCTCTTGGATGTGGCTGGAAATGACATGTGATGTTGGTGAAGATAAAGAGTAAATAAGGGGAGAATATTAGTGATAGGTAGGACTAACAGAGAATAAACATCATTAATTGGAGAGGCACACATGGATGGATGCAGCCAGATGGTGTTTTGTACTCATTTGTCAGACGCTAGTGACAGAGAGAGCGAGAGAGGATGGGGGAGAGGGAGAGAGAGCTCGAAAGAGAGAAAGAAAAAGGAAAAGAGGTGTTTAATGATTGCATAGTCAGTACACTGCAGCCTAGAAAAAGACTTGCACTGTTTAAATGTAGCCCTGCTTGTTCTGCATCATCTACTCTGTGTGCCTTTCCTGTCTGAGTGGCTCTGATGGTGCTGCCATTGTAGCACTCTGCCAAGCCGGATGCATACTGGTGAGTACAGACAAAACACCCCGCCGATCGCCTAACTTGGCGTCCATTAGGGTCCATCTGTCTGGCTTTTGCAAAAAAAAACCATTTACTGTATGTTCCTTCAAAAAGGAGGCCTGTAGCAAAGGGAGAAAGAGGAGAGGAAACGAGAGAGATGAGGAGAACTCACTCTTAGCCCAGGAGAACTACAATAAGTCTGGCGTGCCAAACATAAAAACTGAAGGAGAGTTCTCACTCTGCTTTCTGCTGCCAAGGTACTTTATTAAAATGAAAAAGTGGAGCAATTAAATCATCCCATACTTTCCATAACAAAGAGCAGAGCTACAGAAGTGTAAAAGATACCAAAAATAGATCTTTTTGAAAGGGGCATGAAAGGATGAAGCAGGGGGATGGAGCACAAGAGGGAGCAGGAAGCTGGAGCGAAAGAGCAGGACTGGGTTCCCAAAGTGTGCAAATGGAGAGAAGCGCTCGAGGCCGCTGGTCTGCTCTGGCTGCTACCATCCTTACTTTGTTCTCTGCAGTGACGCTTTCATTCAAGGAGACGTGCTCTCGCTTCTCCAGGGCCAAAGTGCCACTGTGCCAGCCAGCTCCTTCTCTCTCTGTGTGCAGTGTGCTCCATTCTTACCTAACCTTTTCTGCTTCTGGGGTTTCTTTATCAGTGTGTGCGCGCTATGAGATTCAAGGCTAGCCTGCCACCTGCCTTAATGTACTGTAGGTACCTCGAGGCGAGTGTCTGCCGTCAGCACACTGAATCAAATATAAGGCAGTTAAGATAACATTGTCAAAAGTCCCTTTTGTCAGACAATCGCGCGGCACAAATAGCATGGTGTTACTTCAGATCCTGACATAACGTGGAGGAATGTGCCCTCACAATCTTCTCGTATTTTTTCTTCAAAATGATAGATAATGATGAAACAATTTTCTATTTCACTGCATCACTCCTTCCAGATCAAACAGTATTCACATGAGACAGGGAACAGCAGACTTTGCATTCGCCTACAAATCCTGTACGTGGCTGACTCACGACTATAGAGCATATATTTAGATTTGTAAGGGAGCATGAGGTGCAGTATAACATGTTACAGTGTAAAGCTTGAGTCAGCTTGTGCACATGAGAATTACATGCTTCATTGAATAGATTGGTTCTTGCTGAAAATAATGCAGAGGTCAGAGCTGGTGAGAATTTTATGACTGCTAACTATATTTAGCTGGGACTCAGCACTTGTCAAAGCTCGACAAGCAAAAAAAGCTAACTGTCAGAAGTATCCAGCTGGAAAAAATGTCAAAGTCACTCCCCTGAATATGAGAATAACACTGACTTTATAGTGCAGGGCAGGTTTCAGGGTCAGGAGCAGAATAAGCTGCTTGGCATTGACAGAGAAAGTTTGGCAAGTTTTTCACGAGTGAAATCCACAAACTCAGCTCTAGAGTGACCTGAAAGAACCATATATTATGCAACTAAGGCAGTAATAATTAGTCAACATAATCAATTATGCCAACTATAAGAATGAACGAACACATTGTATTGTTGTTTTTTATCTTTCACCAGGTGTTAAATGCTCATTTGTACCTGAAGTTCACTGCATGAGGTGCTGTGTTATTTGATACTTGTACGGAAAAACATCACTAAATTCATGTTTTAAGAATACTGATGAGGAAATATCTTCACAGCACTGACGGCACTGCACACTGATGGAAGCTCTGCTTAGACAGCCTGACAGTTCCTGGTGAGACATGATTTGAAGAAATAAAAGTTCACTCTCATCTTCTTTGCCTTCTGTTGTTAACAGATCTTTGAGATCTGAGTCACAAACTTGTGTCAAAACTCCTGTAACCCGTCAAAAGTGAGGGTGTTTATTCGATGGAGCATTTAAACTCATGCTGCACCACAATAAAAACAACTGCACTTCCTGGTTTTCTGTTCACATGACAAAGCTGACCAATCAGGATGAGAAAATAACTTGGGGTAAATGCAACAAGAACTAGGAAAGCACATCCAACGAAAAGATATAAGGTGCTGTATGAAAAATATTTAAACCCCCTTGGTACCAAAAACTCCTTTTTAAAGTTACATGTAAATACTTCTCTCTTGAGATGCTCTAAATATACTTTAGCAAAAGTGTATGAGTGAACGGAAATGTATCATCTGACCTCGCTGCTGAAGCTTTCATACAGAGCGGGCACTATGGAGACTAAAGGGTTGACACCCCATAGATTTTTTTATATTACGTTGTTGACCACTTTGTATTTCAGACGCCTAACAAAAACTGATTAACTTGTAATGTTGGTGTTAAACATGAATCTGTTTGACCACCATCATCGATTTTTGTTACAAAACTATTTTCAGTCATATCATTTTATATGTAATTGTAATTGAGTCTTCTGTTTCATTATTTGACATTAAAAGGAAGCAGAAATGATGTCAGCATGTATCGTCATGGGTTGAGTTACTCAGGTTGAATTTTACAGATGTGCACACTCCAGACACTGAGGTAAAACAGAGTCAAAATTAGGTATACACATATAATGACTGTGCTTAAATGACTAATTAAAAAAGACCAACAGTAGATTAGTCAACATCCAAAATAATCATTAGTCCCAGCCCTTTATGCAACAGCCTGCATGCTGATTCAATCACCATTATTTTCCAGCTCTTCCAGCAACAGTAAGCTGAGGAAACTGGACCACTCAGGGACTCAGGGTTTATGCGTACAGCTCTGTGACTGTCTTTGTGGAGGTTACCTGAAGTGCAGTGGGGCTCTGCTGCAGGCTCCGTTTGAGGGCCTTAACCCAGGACTCAAGGGATGAGCAGTGCATTTCTGTGTGTGTATATGTGTGTGTGTGCATGCATGTGTAAGTATCCTTCTGGGCATGTGTATCCATGTGTGTGTGCTAGTGTAAGTGTGTACTAGGGGCTGGATCAGTGGAGTAAATCCACACTTGAAAGAGTAGCTCAATCAAGCTCTCCCACCCATCTCTCCCCTCTGTCTCTCTCATCTCGCCGATGTTTCCCCCCTTTACTCCCAGTTCATGGCGAGTTGAAGAGTTCGTGGAAATAGGGAGCAAAAGAGCGCTACAGAGGGCAGAGAGGAACAAATGTGAATCCCCTTACAACTGTCGGTCAATTTTTGAGTAAATAGCAGCTGTTTAGGAGAGTGTTACAAAGCATGGACGGATGGTTGATTGAGTCAGACATGGAGGAATGTAGAATGAGTAAACGATGAAACACTCAGTGTTTTCGAAAGTTGAATGTTTGAGTGCATGTTGTTCTTTTTAGATGCAGATGTTTTAAGTCGTACATTGAAAAAAAAGCATTAAATAAAGCGCATCTTTCTTGAAGGATGAAAACATGCTGGGAAGTCGAACATCTTGTCAATGCTACAGTATTCTCATAACATTTCACTGTCAGACATCCTAATCCACAGTAAAGCAGTTGTGAGATCATTCAAAAGCAAAACTATCATTACCCAGCCTTGATCTTCCATTTGACACCATGTTTGCAGACAAAACAACCTTTTGGTTCTTTTTGCTTCACCTCTGAGGTGACGAGTAAAGCCCGTTCCTTGAAAGGGAATAAAAAGCATGACCTCATTTTGTCTCCAGTGTGATTTAATAAAGGAGATTTTACGCTGCCAAAAGTGGAAAAGATGCTCTTCATTAGAGCACTGCATAACTGCTGGTGCAGACTTTAATCTAATCAAGTTTAGCATGACAAAGGCCATAACTGCCGGCTAACCCCACCACCCACCCACTCATGGCATGTGCATATCCACTTTACCTCAAGAACACAGATCCTCAAGTAGCACCAAACTCAACATTTAGGGAAGGATTCTGGCTACTTGTGCCATACTTCAACTACGTCACTTCTATTAACATTTAAATTTGTCTTTCTCCAGGCCAGCGTCAGGCCGCTGAGGTGAAGTGCATTTAGAGTTCGGCATCTAATGGACTCAGAATGAAAGGGCAGAATGACTTAATGAGGTATTGACGCAAATATGATTTAAAATGAATTATGAAACTCTGGAGGAATAAGGTTTACTCGGAGAATAGAGACGGGGATATTTTGCCTCAATAATTAAAGCATTTATACAAGGAAAAACACACGTCTATCTAACGGAGAGATCTTTTCATTACATTTAAATGAACAAAGATGCCTTACTTGAAGGAAAAATGGCCTCTGGTGTACTGCAATGGGTCATTAATTAGCTCTATAAAACTCCTATTTGAATTAAGGGAAGAGAGAAACTTTTTATGAGCAGGATTTCATTAGTGTCTCAAAAGAGCTCATAAGTGCTTTCTTCTGTTTGAGTAATAAAGGAGCTTCTCCTTAACCCCATAAATGGTTCAGGTACTGATTCACCAGACCATCTTTAATGCTCTTGTCAGGCTTTAAAAAGCATTAAGATTTCTGGAAAAGTGATGAGGCTATTTTTGTGTTACTCCATTCAGATGAAAGCTTGATGCAGCGCGCTGTCATTGACTTAAAAGGACGCCAAAAAGGGGTTTAAGTGTGTATCTGCACGTGTGTTAACAGTGACTCACTCTGCGTCACTCTTCAAAACGTTGGCGCCTTCAGAAATGGCTTTCTCCTCGTATTTGTGTACGCGTGTATGGGTGTTTGTCAACATCCTCGGTGTGTATAAGCAGGCTGTGGAGATCCCAAACACTCAGAAACAAAAGAAATGCCAGAAGAGGTGACAGGCAGGCTGGATAGAGGAGAGACGTTTCAAACAAGGGGACATGAATTGAAGCGTTTCTACATTGTTAGTCTGAGCTGAGGCCCGACTAAGACAGACAGGGATGACACGTCAGCAGGCTCTGACGGGATGTCACCTCTTGAGCCCGATCTTCAAACAATAACTGGTTAAATTTAGATTAACTAAACAAAACTCCCTGTACACATCCCCCGTTGAAGCAGTTGTTATGTTTAGGGCTGGGGGATTTGCAAAAATAATGTAATTGCAATTATTTTTCCCTGTCTTATGTGTTCAACAAATACATTTTTGGAAACAAACGCTGACATTAATTACAGCATAACAACAATCTATGAACTATTTTTACAACTTCTGACTACTTTTTGTCCATTTAAGTCACTTTTCACTTTCTTTTCCACTTTTAGACCATCTTTTGCTACTTTCTGACAATTTCCCAAGTTTTCCCCTATTCACTTTACAATTTTTCTTGCTTTTTGACCATTTTGCCCCCTTAAACTAACGTTTATTGCTACTTCTTGCTGTTATTTCTAGTTCTCACCACTTAGATTGTTTCTCTTGCAAAGGTAGTTTTCAACAATGTGGCTCTTTGGTTTAGTATCACTGGTCTAGAGCATAAAATATCTACTGCAAAAATGTGTGTGGTATTCTGACACATTTAAGGTCAAAGAAATATTACACTGTTGTGATTATAACACTGCAGCGGGGCAGTGTTAAATCATGATTTAATCTAATTTGCAATTAATTTGCAATTAATTGCGCAGTCCTAGTTGTGTTTGTGGCATTACTTGGCTTCAATGTGCACAAACCCTGTTGCTAAAAAGGATGGAAGTGAATGAAATGCAGCTATGAAAGTCGACACATCTCTGAGGAAGCCAAAATTTTCCCAAAGAAAAAGACGGATAGAAGACATTTCCTTTCAAGAAACCCTGCATATCTTGTTTTTTCTGTCTGCCCAGCATTAGGTGGCCCCATTTCCGCATGCTACCATGCCCTGTGTGCTCCCACCTGACGGCAAACCAGGGTCATCAGCTGCCATGTCCACCTGGTTGCCACGGTAAACAGCGAAAAATGCACAACGTATGCCAAACTACCAGCAGAGATCACCAGCGCCTCAGCGTGTGAGGAAGTTTAGGCAGAGGGGAGGCGAAGATGAAATGTGGCAGTCACAGGAGGTGCTGAGCTGCTAGTTATGTTTTTTCCACTCCACTGGGGGCATGGCCAGCCTGTTCCCCTGGTCTATATATGGAAGTAAACAGGATGCTAGCAGTAGGAGAGAGGTGATGTGCCATATGCAGCTCCATCATCCTGTTGTTTGGTCTGGGGTTTGCTCGGCACTAAATCAAAGCGAAATGCACCGCATCTTTTGTGTCAACTCAAAGTGCTGTAGAGAGCATTGAATATCTCATCAGCCCCACTGTGTGTGTGTGTGAGTGTGAGTGCGAGGAGTGTATACGGGCTTATAAGATGTGTGTACTCACAGCAGGTACGAGGAGCTTCTTCACCTCCTCCACCGCTCTCCTCATCTTGATCTCTGCTCTGGCCTGCGAGTCCTCCACTGTGATCAGGACATGAAGGTCTTCGTTTAGGTGTTCCCAGTTTGGTTTCCCTCTGTTCTGCTCCTCCTGGACACAGAAAAGGGGGAAAAGAGAGAGAGAGAGAGAGAGAGACAGTGAGTAAATGTGACAGTGTGGGTGTGTTGGAGCACTGGTGAGGCAGCACAGCGTATCAGAGGAAGCAGAGGCGAGAAGCAGGCATACACAGAGGACAACGGAAGCCCTGTGAAGAGAAGCGGGATGACAGGAGCGGCCCTTTAGTCAGCTATTTAGCTTTAACTTTGAAAGGACACCCTTCTTTAATAGATCCCTTGCTTCAGAGAGACAAAGACGACAGCAAGCCCTGCAGCAATTAATATCACTGAAAGATGGATGGGTGGAGGGATCAGAGAGACGGATGGGGATTTTTAGCGAACAGGAGCTTCTGATGATACATGGATAAAATTCCACAGCGTTTGAAGGTGTACAAGCATGTGCCTCTATCTCTGACTTGTGTTTGTATGGACAATACTGTTAAAGCAACAATAGCTCTCAGAGGGAGCGGAGTTTTCCTCCTGAAAAGGCAGTGCAGAAAAAAAAACCTCTCAGAGGACACTAAATTGAAGCACTAGCAGTGCCTGAAAAGCAAAATAGGCTGTATTCAAAACCAACATCACTGCTTGATATCTTTTCAACAAGCTCAAATAGGAGGCAGTTTCAATTTTTGAATTGGGAAGGCAGAGGTTTAGATATTTTGCTTCTGTGAATAGCCCTGTAACACTTGAGTCTTTTGTTAAAAGGGAAAATGGGATACGCAGGGACAATGATAAAGTAGCCTCATATTTGCTGATCTTTTTAAATATGCTTTTCTGTTTGGCATAGCTACTCTTCTCCCTCTTCTGGTTGCCCTGCTGACAGAGAACGCAGCGAGCAGACACTGAGAGTGCTCTAAAAGGCTTTTGAGGTTGTATCACATGTCACTGTACGACCATGAAAGCCAGCGGTTTGAAAGCTGACTACTTCCCCCTGAGGTGAGGAGCTGAGGTCTAGGTTGTCGGAAAAAGACAACCTCGGTTTCTCTGATGAGTGACACCACAAAAAAGGGGGATTATAAAGTTACGGCGGCGCGATCTGACTGGTTTGATGAAGACAAAACAGAGATGTCAAAAGGAATGTGAGTCAGGAATATTTCAAAAAACAGATTTGTCATTGATTTTTCAAAGAGGTCAGCATAAAAAAGGAGCATCTAACAGCTCTCAGCCCTCCTGCTGCTGGTGCAGGTTTGAACAGCTTGTAAATTATCAATGTGCCGTTTAACCCCGCCCGCACAGACCACCTCGTCTTCAGATCACTGCTCATTTGGGAGTAGTGAGCCACTCAGATTGTGTCTTGATTACAAACAATGTATTGCTTTGCTCTGCAGGAAGTTCACCCGACATGATTCCGATGGTTTAAGGTGTTTGTGTGTATGTGTGTGCGTGTTGGTCCTGAGTGCCACCCACCTCCTTTCTACTCCACAGAGACCTGTTGCCATGGCACTGCTCTTTAAAACACACACACTCACACAGGAAAAAGTTCAATATTCCACTCTCGTTTTCTGCTTTTCCACACAGGGGGGAGGGCCTAGTTTCAGCAGTCAGGCCATTATTTCACCAGGGCTGTTTGCTCATGGGCTATTAGGGGACACAGGGACTGGGAGATGACTCAGCACTTTTTGAAAGGGGGCACAGACTGACAGACCATGAGGGCTGCTGCATGCGGTGTACTGCGGGAAAGCACATGGTGGACATAAATGCACATTTATTGACAGAATGTTGCAATGTGTCAATAAATCTCAGTGGATCACATGCTTGGTGTGAGCATGCCAGCCACTGGGGCAACATTCAGATTTGGTTTGGACTGTGTTCAAAGAGCAAAAAGAGGAGTACACACACACATATGCACACGCCTCACAGTCACAGTGTAACTGCCTGTGAACAAGGTCACTGTGCCCCCTCTGAGAGAAAGTGACAGCATGACAAACATGAGGGGTGGAGAGATAGGCCTGATGGGAGAATGAGAAAAGGAGAAGGGAAGGGGAATACTGGGAAGGCCTCTGACGGGAATGTTCGACATCAAATGCCAGGGCAGTAACCACATCGCAGAGGGTAATCACTTTTGGCAAAATATGTGGCGTGAATAAATAGCATGGACTCGGCACGCAGAAACAACATCTAAGAATAGGATCAGAAGGAAAGAGTGCACGTCAGTTATGTAGCCTGACGTCCATGGTCTGTCTGTGCAGCACCTGTTTGCCTGCCGGCTTTCACACTCCTCATCTTGAGCCCTGGCAGCTTCAAGGCTTCAAATCTCCACATGGGGGACACCACATGCAAAAAGGTTATGAAAAGAAGACTGTCTTCTGCTTCTGACCGTTCCTTGCCTTTTGTGGGTTGTGTTCAAACTAAAACAGACAGTCCAGGCTGGTTGTTCACATTTTACTTTATTGATCCTCAATACCAGTATTTCCCTTGTACCCCTGAAGCTGAAGGCAATTTACTGCAACACTCAAGAGGACAGAACAGCACCCATATTTGCCAACACAAAGCTTTCAATCCCTGGAGCAGCAGCTGAAGGTCAGACTGAGTTTATGAAACACACCGCAGCCTCAACAAGAATTTGGACTATGAGCTGCCACTATTATGTCCTAGCAATGTTGCACTTCACACTAAAAGAGAAATCTTGACCCTGCTTTAACTCTGCCTCTGGTGCTATGAACGTTTCCCTCTCTCCCTGCCTTTGATTCTAGAGGACGTATCCTGCCGGGGTTGAGGCTTAATGCCAGCAGGACAAACAGGTGCAGGAAGGAGCATCGAGGGCATGAAAGGACAAGCGGTGGCTGAATGTACTCATACTGACACAAAATCTCAACTAAGATAGAAAATGTTTCATGACGAGAAAATAGTTTTTAAAAGTTCACAGGATTAAATATCTTTGAAAAGGAGTCTGTGACAGTAAATACTGTAGAGTCTAAAAAAAGTAAGGCTGCACTATGTATCATTTTAGTACCGTCGTCATAATATGAGCAATATTCATAGTGCAAGGTATATAATTCAATTTATCACATTATATTAGAGCCTTTCAATTAGGGTTGAACTATTTCCACAAAAAGTCTCATTGCTATTTTTTCACTATGTTGCACTTGCAATTTATAGTGCAATTATTTTGAGGGTTCATATGTGTTGTTGAACAAATATATTTTTGGAAGTGAATACCTATATTACTTACAGAATGACAATAGCCAATGGCATTCATTTTTATTTTTTATTTTTTTGTTCATGACTGCTTTTTGGCCTTTTTTGTCCACTTTCTTCTCTTCTTTTGCCACTTTTGGACCCCGTTTTTTTTTTTTTTTTTTTTTTTTTTTTTTTTTTTTTTTTTTTTTTTTTTTTTTTTTTTTTTTTTTTTTTTTTTTTTGCTACTTTCTGACTATTTTCCAAATTTTTTCCCATTTTTTTCTGCTTTTCAACCATTTTTTACCACCTTAAACTTAAAACAAAAATGTTTCCAATATTCTTACATATTTTATGTTACAGAATTACTGCACTGTCTAGGATTAGAATATTGCAGTAGGCCATATTGTGATTTCATCTAATTTGCGATTAACTGCCCAGCCCTACTTTCAATGAAGTCCACGTCACTAATGTACTACCAGTCACAATTCCAATAGATCAAAATGAGCATCCATTAATGTTTTTTACCACATTACATGCAACAATGTGCACTGTCAGAGCACCTTCCCAGCACTCTGTCACCTCACCTGCTGTTATCAGGGTCAGGTAGAGTGTTGTGCAGTGTGAGTGGTCAAACAACTGAGAGAGAGTAAGTGGTGAATGTGGGGAGCATAGCAGGATTTGGACAATCTGGTAGTTTGCTTATAGTTAATATCACATAAAGTGCTTCATGTAACATTTTCAGGGTTGAAAGCAGGGATGTCTAGATCTGTGCATTCAGGTTTGTCTGAGAGTCTGTTATGATTTCAGGGAGAGTCAGAGAGAATTCAGCTGCATAGAGTGAAGTAGTAAAATTTGAAAATATTGCAAATTTGTTTTATTTTGAATATCATGCAGCCCTTCAAAAAGTCTTTTTTTAAATTTTGGTTGACTGCCTTGAAAACTTTAGTCTAATCTTAATGAGAAGTTAATGTCTTAATCTATGAGGAGGAACAAGTCTACATACTGAGGAGAACAGAGGGAGATAGTTACGATAAGAAACAATAATACAACACACGTCATAAGATGGAATAGCAAAGATAACCTCAGTAACATGTTACAAGCACGATACTATTTCATGCTGTTAGTCATCCTCATGTCTTCACATTTATTTCAAGCATGTAAATAAAACCCTATGACACTGCTCTCCTTATCTTTTCAACACATCCGCTCATACTGTACTGTAAATAAAGAAGAAGAAGAAGCTGAATCAAGATGAGGTGGTGGAGATTAGGAGATCAAAACGCAGGAAGGAGAAATCAGAGTATCAGCAACATGTCAGTGTTTCATTCATTGATTAAATTAAATTAAAATAACATGTCTCAAGGTAAAGGTGTGTGTGCTGTCTTTGACACTTTTAGTGGCAACTGACAGGCAGCGAAACAAATCATGACATAAACTAACACCTAGGCCAATCATCTGACAGAGACTGTTTCTCCAAGTCGAGTTCCCCAAGGACACTCAGAGTGGCTCAAAATAACAGCTGTGCAGGTGCCATCTGTAATCACTCACTGAAAGAGGTGTGCAGAGAAAAAAATAAATGAATCACGCCATCGTTTTTGAAAGTAATTGTACCTGAGATTTAATTTCCACATGTTATTTTGGAGGAGCTCTTTTTACTTACATCTATTACAGCAAAATGAAGAAATAAGCAAATAAGCTTCATCCCTCTGGCCATCTTAGACTTTTAAAGAAAACAAAGAAAGGCAGAGTGCTGTGGTGTTAAGCTCTTAAATGCAGAGCACTCAGTGGACTTAATGTGTTAGCAATCCGTGTAAACAAATGTGTCCAAAAAAAAGGTGAACAAAGTGTGAAATGAAGTCATAAAAAAGGTTATTGTTCTGCTCCATGTCTCCCATCCCCTATCATTTACACCAAACAAGTCTAAACAAACGAACGAATACACAGGTGACTTCTGTAATCTCATTATTCTAAACACTGCAATTATGACTGCATGTCAACGAGATATTATCTGCTGGATTCATTGAGCTAAATACGAGTATGAATTCATCTCAAGATAATAAAGATAAGTACATAGAATTTATAACTTCATCAATATAAACCACAACTAAAGCTTCTGTGGTAGCTACTGTATAAGATCTATCAAAATAAATCTTCCATGAGATGATATTTGTCTGGCTATAGTGAAAGAGGCAAAGGCTAGCTTAAAAAGGATCAGGGTGTACATAATCAGAGAATTTAAAAAGGGATTAAGAGTGAGGGAGGTGATCAGGATGTACCTTATTATTAGAATTATACTGGCTCTGTTTTGTGAAGAGTTAAGTCCTGCATTTATCTCTTCATCTCTGTCTTATTTTCGACTTTATCTGCTTTTCTTCCCTCTCCATTGTTCTTTATTCTCCTCTCTTTCTCTCTCCCTCTTTTACCCGACTCTCTCCCACTGCATAGCTCCAGTGAGCCGACTCCCCGCCAGGCAGTGCGGCCCAGGAGGGAGCAACCAGCTGAATTATTGAGAGCATAAAAACGCTGCCGCTAATGGATCCTGAATAAACACACTGGCTAAGCTGCTCCCGCGGCTTCCTCCACTGCCACAGGGCATCAAGCTGAAAATACTGAGGTTGAGGACGCAGCGACTGGAGGCCACAGCTGAGGCTTTTGTCTGGGGCTGAGCCACAGCCATGACACAAGCAGGGCCGATGCACGGGATTCCTGAGTGCGGGGGGATGAATCTGATCATGAGTCTGTGGAGTCAGGGTGGAGGCAGATGAATGGGTGTTTTTTTTCTATTCTTTGATTAACAGTCTTCCCCAATTTGACTGGGAATGAGTGATCATGAGATTTTATTGATACCAGTGCCCTTATCGATATGCCTTCGTATTGATTCCCTAATCAAATCTCGTGAATTTCCTCTGCACAAAAAGTTGCTTGACAGGTTTTCTCTGTCAAAATTATTTTTTGTAGTTCATGGTAAATAGATACGAAATTTTTCAACGGCTTAAGATATCTCTGAACATAAATGAAATAAGTACGGTTGAGTTTATAGTGCATGTGTCACACAATGTGTAGTATAGTGCATTAAGTTTTTCTGCAGTTGCAGAGATGTGTTTCAAGTCTTCTTTGTGCCACATAAGCATAATTTTTAAATATATTTTATATTAACACAAATTTATTTGATCAACACCCAGTGCAAGTTCTTTTGCACTGCTGCTCTTCATTATTAGTAAATTGCTGGTTTCCTAAATATTTTTATATTTCTGTATTGGTTAATCTGCCAGTATGCACAAGCTGTCCAATCGTTATGATATATTAAACACTGATATAAATTAGTTGCTGTCATCCATAAATATTCAAATTTACTGTTTTACAACAAAGCAGAGAAAAAATGAAAGTGCATGTTTATTTTCTGATTGGACAAAAATAGTTTTTTACTTTCATTCATTTGTGTTTGTGTTATTTTGATTAGTTTTGAAGAACTGCTCTTCCATGTAAAAAGTACCAGTATTGATATCGGTGATACTGACCCTGTATTTACTTGGTATCGGATCAATACCAAATTTTGCGGTATCACACACCACCACTGAATATCTCTCTCTTCTATGTTCAGATTTCGTTTTTATGTCGAGATGAGGAGAAGGCATCCTCAGGGAGAGGCTTTGAGGTGCTGGAGGTTCTGGTGATGCGATCAAATACCTCTTTTTTTTGCAAACAAAGAGAAAAAGCCTCATAAATGTTATGGTACACGTTTGTTAACGTCATAGAAAAATTTCAAAACATCAATTTTTAACAGAGTGTATCCAGCACCGTGCACTATATACAATATACTTAGCAATTCACTTCACCTTCACCTCACAAGACCACAGAGTAAAAAAAACAATCCTGCTCATCTGTCTCTCTGTCTATGTATAAATGTTTAACTCTATTGGGCTTTGTCAGCGTGGTAATTGCACAGGGCCTTTGACGGGTCCTGTCCAAACAAAGTGGCACAGGTCATTAACTTTTAAGAGCACTGAGATGATGAGGGTTATCACACATTCATGTAATGAGCTAAGACGAACTACGCAAGCCTGTGTATGTGTGCGTGTGAGAGAAAGAGAGGGTTTGTACATGCTTGAGCGTGTTCACTTCTGTTTAACGACTTTGGGATCTAATTCCAAAGAAAGAACCGGAGCAGAGTGTCTTCATCTTGTTCTATGATAATGAACACACTCCGAGGGAAATGGGAAGAAGAGACGGGAATTAAAATACGAAACAGAAGCCATGAGAGAAAAAAAAAACAGAAAAGAGGGAAGGAAACGTTTGGCCCTGCAGCAAACTGGAGCTCCTAAAATTATGACTCAGCTGAAAAATCTGTGTACATCTGTGAAGCCTGCGCGGACTCTGCGTGTGTGTAGAGAAGGTGATTCCCATTAAATACCCTTCCTCTGACTTATGTAAATGCATTGCACTGTGGCACAACTGCTTTGCAATCCACTGGGATCCAACTGGGAGGGTTGAAGCGGAAAGAAAAAGGGGGAGAGACTCACAGAGATGCGAGTCCAAAAAAAGGTGTCACTCAAGCAGAAGAAAACATAAAAAAAGCGTCCAAAAGCAGGCATTATGGCACGGTTTGAGCCCATGGGCAAAACATGCACAGATGCTTGAAATATCACAATTTTCAAAACTGTCATTTCAGTCTCACTGTAACTTCAAAGTACATCAGTAAATCTGATCTGACACACATTACAATCCCTCAGGGATGAATGTAAGTTATTATAGCATTCAAAAGCTTTGATTTCCATTGTTCAATCATCTGCTGGGGCTCAATGGTGCGATGTATCTGGATTCAATATGTAGGCAGCTGAAATGTGCTATGAGTCAGCTCTGTAGGCTTAAAAGACATACTATTACAAGGCTGACCTGACTGGAGTGCAACACAGGACAGCTAAACATAGCCAGGACTTCATCAAAATTCTCTTGCAATAGACAGTCCCTCTAGATTTCCAAATGTTGTGATGTGCTTGTTGAAGAAATAAAGTAAAAAAAAAATGAGTTAAAAAAACCACAGATAGGTTTTTTGGAGTCCCTGGATACATAAACACACGACATTAGCCTTTAATGTCTCCAACCTCAGCTGTGTGGCTCCAGAAATAGAGGCAGCCACTGGCCTCATGTGCCTTCTTTACAACTGCCTCCTGTACTTTCCACAGCACAGCATTTCACAAACAGCCTGATCAGATGTCAGAATGCAGCCACTAGCCATCCAGGGTGTGTGTGAGTGTGTGTGTGTGTGTGTGTGTGTATGAGTGTGTGTGTGTCCTTCGAGGCTATGTGGTCCTAGCTTGTCCCTTATGTGTACTCAACAGATAAACAGAAGATAAGTTCTTGCAGAGAAATAAGGAAGTTTGTTTGTGTGTTCTGAATCAGGGTTTTTTTTTTTGAGGGCCACATAACTTTGCCTTTCTCTAACAGGGGTCCAGGGTCTGTCCGTGACAAAAATTACATGTGCTTGAGTCAGTATCAGTATCACAAGAGAGTTTTGTAGCCTATTAAAGAACATTATTTGTTCCATGATTACATTTTTCACACTAGTTATCCAATTAGAGTCTGAAAAGTGAGCTGTTTCTTTCCATTGAACAAAAAAGGACTATCTGTCTACTGCTGTTTACATATCCTGCATTCTGAATCAATCTCTTCCCTAACCTTTTTGCCAGTTTGTGTTGTTGAAGTTTTTAGCAGGCTCACTGCTCTTGATTAGATACGCTATCAACATGGGAAGTCACTTATTGAATGCCCCATTCTGTGAGTTTGTGAAAAAGCAACTAACTCTTTAATTTACTTAAAGATACCAATGAAACTAGTCAACAGCTAAGGAACAGTTTATTTAAAAAGCCAGGCTTTTACAGGCCTGATTTTATACATATATACATATATGTTAGTTGCAATATTGGAATCCTGAGGGCCAGACCCAATGTGGGGAGGGGCTGCATCTGGCACAGGAGCCACAGTTTTGGTGACCCCTGCTCTACATGGTTTGATAAAATAAATGTCAAATTGTTTTCTTTAGTTGTTGCGGTTGAATTTCATTATATGATTTTCATGGTTATCAGTGGATAAAACTTGTTAATGCACGCTGATTCACTCACCTTCTTCTTGTCTCTCATGGAGCTCTTGCCTCGCACCATGATTTTACATCCCGTCTCTGCTTCCAACTGTTTGGCTGTGAGTCCCCGAGGACCAAGGATTCTCCCCACAAAGTTATACTGCAGGTGGAGAGAGAGAGAGAGAGAGAGAGAGAGAGAGAGAGAGAGAGAGAGAGAAATAAACCAGTTAATCTTTGGGTGAAGAGACATTTAAATCTCCTTTACCTTAGAATGCCACAATATGAAATCGGAGCACAATGTAGGAGAGAGGTTTGACAGGCTTACCCCTACTTTATCACCCCACTAGGTGTCAAAATAGTCCTTAATAGAAAATAGAAATTAACCAAGGGGAATAAGACTTGCTGTCAATGTTGGGGAGCAAACAAGAGGAAAATTGGGTTGAGTGGATGTCAAGGGGGAGGTGAGCTGTAGGGAAAGGTAGTGCACTTGACACAATTCTCTTATCAAGGCCGCCTTTCACTGGTGTGTGGCTTTGGAGCTTTGTACCAAAAGGAAACGTATTTAGCGACGTAATCCTCTCCACTTGAAACTGGCTTCCAACAGGATAAAGGGAAAATGTGTTGAAATAATCCAACACAATTTTCTGCCAAAATAAAAACAGAAGGAAAGGAGGAGAGAAGAGGGTGGAGGGGGGCACGGTGATGCATAAAGAGGTAAACAAACCATCTGTGTTTAAACAGTGTGCACGGCGGCTGGTGGAGAGCATGATGGGTAAAAAGATCTCTGACACTATTAAAACTGAAGCTAAAAGTCTGAACCTGAAATATTCAAATGCTCGCTGACACAGCTTTTCTTGATGTTAGGAACACAACTGTTCGTCTCCTTAACAGTTACAACGAGCTGTGACACTGCCGCCTTGAATTCTTAAATGCAGTCACATCTGCTTATGCACTTTACGGCACCTACTCCCTCTGTGAAATCCAAAAGGCCATCAGAGAAGTCGCATCTAATTAGCGAGGGATTACAAACACAACACGATGTTGGAGAGTTTCCTTTCAAACTGTGTGAACAAACAAAAAGAAGAACAGAGAAAAAACCAGAAGCTGTTTCTTTTTGTATTCCATCCTCATCGCTGTAGCCGCTCTGTCTGCGGGAGGAAAGACACGCCCTGAGATGCTGAAGTCCCTGCGGATGATCATAGCATGTGGCTCGACGCATTTGTAGCTCTGTCACAAGGCAACTGTCTGTTTGGTTAACTCGCATCAAGGAAACTTGTGCAGGAGCTATTTGTGATAGTGTGCGGCGCGCGCCCACTGAGGGATGCAGGGGCACCTGTCGTCTGAGGTCAGCCGCCAAGCACACACACACACACACACACACATACACATACACACATACACGGTCGCTTGCTTCTGACTTGCATGTAAACACACACACACACACACACACACATATAGGCACAAACACACGGCCTGAAGGAGCACAGGAGAGAGCTGTCTGTCTGCATCACAGCATCCTCTGCAGACAAGGGTGAACCCCGCGCTCTGGGCGTGATGCTGGTGCTCCCACACACACATAAACAGACCTCTGGCCTATAAAACACAAACTTCAGTGTCCTACAATGTCCTCAGTGCTGCCGTGAAGCTCACCCTGCTAGCAAATATAAATCTGGAAAATGCTAAGTGTCAAGTGGCACGTACAAAAAGTACACAAACAAAGTTTAAAAACTTTTTTTTCCTTTTTGCTTATTACTGTGTCAACAAGGCCTTTAACAGTTCACTTCAGTTTAACAGACCACAATACTTACAACCAAGCACCCTAAACATATTTAAAGTACAAATAACATATAGAATAAGGAGAAAAGGAGGATTTAAAAATGCACAGAAGAAAGGAAAGGCAAACCTTATTGCTTAAATTAAATAGAAGCCGTTTTGAAAAGGGAATTTTTTTAATGTTTTAGTCTCTTTTTTTCTAAATTTGTCTTAAATACTGCCTGAGAGCAGAGAATGGTTGATGAAGAGTGAACCTGACAGTGACCAGGGCCTGACTGAGGACAGCTGAGAGGAATACAGAGAGAAAAGGTTAGAGAAGATGTCAGAGGGGAAGAAGTTTGTCTCGTCTTTCAAGCACCAGAGGAGAGCCAACGCCGCCATCACATTCCTTCCACACTCTTTCCACACTCAGCCCATGTGATGGGGCACTCAGGGATAAAGGGTGAGGGCAGGTCAATGCAGGCAAAGGGCTCAGGTTTAACGCCTCCACCCCTTTACGGAGCGAGGGCTTCTGGGTAAAAGGCTGGTTGGATGTCAGGCTGGAGTCAAATGTGTTTTTATGGTGATAGAGGAACTTACTAGAGGTTGGGGGGGCTGTGCAGTGCAGTCGTGACCACAAAAGTCACACACACACACACACACACACATATGGCACGGAGAAAAACACACATCAAAAGCTGCTGATGAAGCTTCTCACCACAGTTTGGTGAAGTGACAAAAAGTAAATCCACACACTTTAAAGTGGAATTCTGCATTAAATCAAAATGAAGCCAAAATGATGGTGTGAGGGAATAAAGCTCAGAGTTAAACGCTGCAGACGGCTCTCACTGTTCGCTGGTTTCCTGCTCTCATTTAGGGTTTGACATTCGCCTCGTGGTTGGTGATACGCTGTTAGAAAAAGGCGACCTCCATTTTAAGCCACTGGAATGTAGAGACAATGGAGAGCCAAGCGGGTGAGTTATCAGAAGGGTGCAGGGCCATTCGAGCCTGCCAGGAACTCCACTCAGCACCGCCAGAGGAGTGGGATGGATTCAGTGCCCTCGCTGCCAGATACACTATTCGCTCTTCACCTCCTCTTGCTAAACTATCTTGCCTCCTCCGCACCAACTAAAAAAAGCAGGTTTTCATCTTCTATTTTCTATTCCGGCTGTTACATCGACTTCACAAAAGTCAGGTCTGGGAAACACCACTACTTTCTGGCTGGATTTCAAAGCTCTGCACCCGGTAGGAGCCCTTGAAGCTGTCACGAGTGACAGGAGTTTTTTTTAAACTGGCGAAAATTCACACCAAGACAAAGTGTGTGTGAGTGAAACGATGGTGTCTGAGACATCTCCCAGAAACATCCTGGTCTTCAGATACCAAAATACAACAACTTTGAACACTTTTGTGGGCATATTTTTTTCTATAAAGTGTATTTATCAGCTTTGCAGTCTCAGCGGTCTGTCCTCCTTTTTGCTGCTCTCTTATTTTTCCGGATCTTTCCATCATCAAAAGATTAAAGAACTGGAGCCTTTACTTTCCTCTTCTCTCTTTTCCCCCATTTTATCTTTGCTCAAAGTTTTACAAACAAACATAAAAGCTTGTACGTGGCTCATGTACAAACTGAAAGACAGACGGACACAAACCACACGTTTGCACACAAACACACACACAGACACACACACACAAAGCCCCCTTCAGGACAAGGGCTTACACTGACATTAAAGGGCCTTTGTTTAGCCCCAGTTATCTCTACTCCACAGGCGGGTTATGTTGTGAGCATATCTACGTCCTTGCCAGTGTGTGTTTATGAGTGTGTTTGCAAAACCACAATATATGGAGTGAACTCTTGTAGACACCCTCGGCACCTCATGCTGATCCACACGTGGGTCTGTGTGTGTGTGAGTGTGTGTTTGTGCACACTGGGATGTGTTTTTTTTTTTTTTTTTTTGTGGGAACAACTAAGAAGCAACAGCAGTTCCACCGACAACACTCGCAGAATCGGAACAATTGAGCCTTTGACGGCCGGTTTGTTTGTAGTGGTGCAGAGACAGGAAATGAGATCATGCTGAGGGCTCTGGGTGTGCGTGTGCAGGGCTTATGGAGGAGCAGGGCCGGGCCAGGAGGAGAATACCAATCTCTTATTAGGCGGCCTCGCTGGGCTTATGGAAATGAACGGTTCAGTCAGTAATGTATCAAAGCAAGGTGGGATCTGTGGTTACACCAGGCACGGCAGTCTCTCCCTCTGCTTTCTATCCCTCCCTGTTTTCACTCCTTCTCTCAGCCCACTCCCTTCATGTTACAATATCTTGTGAAATAGCTCAGTCCAATGTAATGGCTAACTATTTATGACAGCAAAGCTCCCTTTTCTTCATACCACAAATACCTCCTTCCATTTGAAGTTACAGTGTTTGGAGGCTCCACAGAGGAGGACACTTTGTTTGCACATTTTGTCTCTTTTGTATCTGGAAAGTACACAGAACTGTCCTTTATTCTTTACCTTGTGAAAGGATGAGTACAGAGAACCAGTTCCTGTCAAGAATCGATAAGAAATGGTTCAACCCATTGACATTATTAGCCTTTATTCTTAATGATTCCCTTATCGATTCTTTACAATTCCCGTAACAGACCTTATGTCGACTACTCTGCCCCTGCTAGCTTAGCTTGGCAGATAAATGACAGTTTCCCAAGAAACTCTGATTCAGGATTTTCTGCTTAAAATTTTACCTAAGAAAAACTGAACACACGAAGAAATGTACATTACTCTCTCTCTCACAAGAGATTCATATTCAATACAGTCAACATGTCAAACATAATAAACCATAAACAATATAGAAAACAGCGCTAGCTCGATGCTAACCTATACATGTATACTGTGTTGATATGCTAACAGTTAACACACATTGATTTAAATTTGGTTTTGAAACAGAATTTCAACTTTCAGCACAGAAACATATCAAAATAACTTCTGTGAATGATATTCAAAACTAAAATGTCAAAATACTAACAGGTACATATTTTCCAAACAGGAAGTTCAGGCTAATGGCTGACATAAGCAAAACTAAGGCAAGCACAAGGCTCCAAACAACTCAAAGCATTGTAAGGTGGCCTACTTCAGTCAATAACACATAAAAAAACAATAAATTGACGTCACCTGACCTGTGATTTTTACATATTTTTATTTATCTGTCTAGATATATTTAGATCTATTGACCTATTTTATATTTATTCACTTATAAACTCAAAATGTTACTGATGCAGAAAATTCGTAAAGCTACTTTTTTTTCTACACAAGTCATCACATTCATCTTTCAGTTTAACCAGGAGATAATTCTGACCTGTAACTTTGTGCCATGGTGCACATGTATAAGTCTAAGGACTGGAAGCGTGGCTTGCGGAGATGTGGAGGAGACAGTGGTTTGCATGCTTGATCTACAGCAGGGACGAAAGAGGTGAGCTGGGGATGATGAAGGAGTAATATTCAAAGTTTGATACCGATGGTGACATTCTCGCCTCAAAGCCCTGTAGACTTCAAAGCTCCCCCATTCAGCACATCCAGCATTTAACGCCTAATCCATGACTCCTTTGATAATTCTGTTTGGGTTTATTTTGGGGTTGCAGGCAGAGCGGAAATACAGAGGAGAGATGGAAGGCGTGAAGATTGATGTCGGTTGGAAGTTTGGAAGATGTGAGTGAAGGAAGCGCTGAGGAAAGTTTTTGAACTTTCCGGGTAGAAGCGAAAGAAACACAGACATAAAATGAGTAGGGATGTTAAATGGTATCAGTGAATCCCTCAGCGGTCCTACGTTTATGACAACAAGTCAGTAGAAAAGTGCAATTTGACAGAAATGACAGAAATGACAGAACTGTGTACTCGTTCTTGCTGTGATGTGATGTTTACCTCAGATTGGTGGAGTTCAAAACAACAGTGTCAGTTAAGGCGAGGAAGTGGAGTCACACTGTGCCTCATCTGATCAGGAACCAGCTGCATTACTCATGCCTCAACTCTGGCTTATTGATCAGCTGACTGGAACAGCTGAAACTTGTCCTAAAGTAACTTACTATCTCAACTGGCATGATGAGATGACAAGGATGGAAATTACCATTTACACTGGCATATTCTTTCTCCTCTCTCGGCCTCTCAGTTCAGTCACTCCTGCAGGGTTCCCACTCTTATCCCAATGTTATTTTCCAGGATTTTTCCAGGACATTTTCAGCAGCTACAGAGACAAGTGATTATGTCATCCACTTATATATCTCCTGAACTGTTCTTTTCTGCAGCTGTAACTTGCATTTACCCAGATTGTTACTGTTTGTTACTCAAATATCTGATGTGCAGTCTATGACTATGAGAAATAATCACAACAAATATATCATGACAAAATGCAAACACCCACAGATAACAGCATGGCACTTCAGTAGCATGTAAAACTGGTGCTATAATGTTCAACTGGGCAATTCCCAACTCAAATTTCTCTTCTCTCTCACTTATTCACATTTTAACTTTCTGTTCCTGCCACATTGTGATTGTTTAATCACTTTGTAAACCCTATGAACTGCAATTAATTTGTTTTCAAGTAACAAAATAGAGTCAAATTGACTGATTGATGGCAGTACTGCTCATTAGGCAATGTTAAACCACATTCATAAATGTTAATCGTGAAAATAAGGGGTAATAGTTGAAGTTTTCACTGTCTTTTTTTCTCATTTTAAAGTTGCCCCTCTTCTCTGTTATCTCTGTGCGCGTCTCACTCTGTAAACAACAACTTTCATTGGAAATCACTGAGCTTAGGTTTACACGAAAAGTTGTTTAACTCTCTAAATTCTTCCATTCATCTATCTGTCCACATGCACAGTAATTTAATTCAACAGTTTCTGAAGTTTTTTTCATTAACTCATTTTTCTAATTCTATTGTCAGACCATCAAGTACGGACAGGGAGAAGCCAGTCACCCTGGGAGAGAAAAACATAGCTCTCACAGACCAATACTAGCAACATTTTTCAACCTACATTCGCTAGTTTTGTTTCTAGGCGTCTGGAGTCACTGGATGTAGCGACACAGCGGATTGGAAGCACTGGTTTGTAGAACTGCTCTAAGCAGAAATGCAAATTTGATTGTCTGGGAGCGTCACATCGGGCTTTGTGCCAACTAGAAGCAGAGGTAACAAGAGACATGCATGTGCATAACTTTTAACTTGATTGCATTCATTCTTCAGGCTGGAGGAGGATAAATAATTTTCAAGGTTTTCCATGACTAGTAAATTGGTCAACCATTTTCTAGATTTCCCAGGTTTTCCAAGACGCGTGGGAACCCTGTCCTGAGACAAACAGACAAAAGAAGCACTGAATACCATCCACTTACAGTATATAAGTCTGTGTACAGCATGAAATCAGGAGCATCAGTACTCTTATCAAACAGCACACACTGTTGCCCTTTGTCATGTTGGCTTTCTAACAAATAGAGCCCTCTCTGTTTAAACCATCTTTGTAATTACCCTCCTCATCAAATAGCTAACTAGAAAACCATCCGTTCATCAAATTATCATCATCCTGCATGGCTGGCTAGCTCCAGATATCAAAATCCTCCACTCTGCTGCTCTGTCAGTGAGGTGAGGCGAGGTGTGGGGCGGTACATATCCAGGGCTGGTAATGACTTAAGGGGGTCAGAAGGATATCAGGAGCTGGCATGATAAGTGATGACACCCTCATGGGAACAAGCTTAATGACTTTCAGTGTGCAGGGAACTGGCCAGTTCGGTCAGGGCAATTTTACTGCAGTGAAACAGAGAGGTCTGGGACATCCTGTCTCCTTAAATCACCTGAGCTGCAGTGGGAGTGAAGCATCATCAAGGAGTATGGGTAGTTTTTCAGATTTTGTCAAAATCTCAGAAAAAAATAGTTGATTTAAGAATAGTTGAAGAGAAAGAGGCCAGAGGATGAGGACCTCTCTCTCAGCTTGAAAACACTGATGAACAACAACAGCTAAATTGTGATCCCCTGTCTCTGACAACTCAGCAAATAGCAACTGTATTGATCTCTCTCTCTCACTTTCTCTCCCAAGCACACAATTTGTTTGCACTGTTCCAGTGGATTCATTAGCCTTCAAAACAAAGCAATAACCAAAAAATACAGACTTGATGCGGGATCACACATCTGTTCCTTTGAGGATTGATAGTTTGGAGACGACAGGTGGAGAGAGGGAGAGGAAATTGGTGTTAGGAGTTTTAAAGGGATTTCATTTCTGAAGTAAACAACTGAAACACCACAACAGACAAAACTCTGGGCTGAGATTTGTGCAACTAGAAACTGAAGTTGAACTATTTTAATTGGATTTGAAAAGGATGATCTGAAACTGAATTTAGTATTTTGAAACAGAACTTATTTGCATTGAAACTGCATAAAACCCAAGGGATACCAAGTAGTTTCTGGTTGTTTTTTGCTTGTCACATTTCTTCTCTCTGCTGTCTCATTTTTCTCTACAAAGTGAATTCCTGCACCTTTATAAATTCAGGACAACCATGGCTGTAAGCTGATGTTACTCAATAATGTCTTCATGCAATGTAACAAAATTTAAAAGCTATAAATCATTAGAAAAAAAATGAAAAACAGACAGATATTCTCTGATTTTATCCTTTTAAAATAAAAAAAGGAATAAGTGTACCCTCAAGCCAAATGATCATAGGAAAAACATTGTTGGTTGCACAACATCGACAGAAATTATAAATTCTGATTTCAGAAGTTTTTAACTCACACGTTTACCACTTCAATATGAAGTCATACACCTCAATGGATTCTGGCAAAATCAAACTCAGCTCAACTGGTCACTCATGCTACCGACGTCACTTGTAGGACATTCAGGAACCCTTAGAAACTTGAGAACCTGACAATTACATCAGTTTCTTCATGTTTCGAATTGGACCAAAGGTTTGGAAATGCCAGGACCATTAAGTCAGCTACATCTGTGAAAGCTAAAACCATTTTAACAGCTTGTCCAAATAACTAGAGCAACACAAGGGCCCACATTAATTCTTTTACCTATAGATGAGGACTTGTTTTCATTGACGTGAGGAAGACTTCTGTGAATCTGTGCTCTATTACTCTTCCTCACGGGCGTAGTTGATGTAATGGTGCCACTGTAACTGTAACAACTGAAACTGAATTCAGTATTTTTTAATCAGAAAATAGAGTAGAATTTAGAGGTAGGGTGAACACAAATCCAAAGCAAATAAATTCATTTACAAAAAAATGAATTCAATCTCAGATCAAATTCTTTACAATTCAAATTCAGTTTCAAGGGTCACAAATCTCAGCCTTTACAGAACTCCAGGGAAACACTAAGAGCTGTGTTAAAACTCATCACTTGCTTCTGTTTTTGGCGAGAGGAGATCAGACAGTGGTGTTGAGAGGTTGTTTTAAAGCTTACGTCCAACAGAGGGTCCCATTTCAACAAGTCAGCAGAGCAAAAGTGGTGTCTGTGTGTGTGTCAGTGACCTGCCCACAACCAACCTAACAGTTTGCAAATACAGCCCCACTGGGAATAAAGGGGAGACAGAGACACACTTAAAAGACATGTCACATATCCTATCAGATGCCTGAAGGTCAACGGAAATGACATGCTGAGCTGTCACTCAGCTGCCTATCAATGTGTGTGTGTGAGCGTGTGCTCGGGAGGGGAGTGGAGCCACAGATAGCGTTTAATTGAAGGTTGAAGTTATCAGATAGCCTGCGACTCAGCTGTCACTCAAGATGCAGTCACCACGGTGACGCTTCACAGCGCTCTGCACCACTGACGACATCAGGAAACGGCTGACTTTGAAGAACGGCGAGGGAGTGGGTACAGAGACACACCGGCGAGCAGGATGATAGAGACACAGGGTGCGTACAAACACACACTCTTAGACAGATGTGGGGCACGCACAGGCGAGAGCACACGGGCCAGAGGAGGGACACACTTAAGGGAATTAGAGTGGAAGCATGCTGGCAAGGCAAGTTATTTTGGTAGAATTGACATGCTGCACTGCATCCTGGCACCAGGACAATCTAATCATCTACCGGTGAAAGGAAAGCAGGCGACACTTTGGTGGGGCAGAGACGGCCTCAGTGAGGGAGTGTGACCTCACCTTAAAGACATTGCAGGTAAAAGGTAAACGGGAGTTATGTTTGGTGATGAAAGTGGAAGCTGAAAAGGAGGTGAGTAAATTCTTGGAATTCCAAAACGACAAGAAAAGTGTGCAAGGACCTAAAAGATGGGGGGAAAATATAAGCGATGATAAATCTTCTGTGGCAGGTGAGCTGATGCCAAGAACACAAAACACAGACTTGGGCTATCAGCCTCTACTTTCTGGGGGAAACCTAGAATTTCATCAGCAACACACACACGCACACACAAATGCATACGGCTTTTTTATTAAGGGAATCTGGGAAATCAGACGGAAATGTGAGAGGGGGAAAATATTCCCAAGTCTAATAATCATCATTACAGTTTCCTCTCCTTTTAGCATTTCACAGATGGTAAAAGGATGTGGCATTTTTCTTCTCTTCCTTCTTTTCTTTACTCTCTTCCTCTTCAAGCTGATCCCATATCATCCCCCTTCTTGTCCTACAACTAAATGACTCCACTCACGACCCTCTGAGGAAAGTAAAAAAGCTATCCCAGCTTTTTCTGTGATTATGTATGATCTCTTGAAGCATCGTGTCCAAAGAGGAGCTGAACTTGATCTTCAAGTATGATCAATACCTTGAAGAGCTGCAACATCGCTTGACCATGTAAATCAACATGTTCATTTGTATTCGCTCTAATTTTTTGCCTCATAAACACTGTTCCACGCAGGTTTTTTTTTCTGAAAGCAGGCATAAAAAAGGATTTCATGTCAAGCTGCGACTGATTTCCCCTGGTTCCAATCATCACATCTATATATAACAGGCTATCTGGCGTTTCTTGTTTTCCCGCACACCTAATGACCCCCCTCGATGAATGGTGTGTGCATGTGTTCAAAAATTAAGCAGCCAAGAGAAATCTGCATCACCATGAATGTGTATTTGTCTCCCCTTGTGCTTGATGGCGTGCGTGTTAAGTGTGTATATAAATTTGCGTCTGCTAAGGTCATCAGTGAGTCATCTCGGCCACCAGGGGGAAGCCTAATTAATTTAGTGTCTTTCACGGCAGCTCGTAAACACAGTGCTGAATTACAGCTCGGCTCTGCATAGGGCAGCATAGCACACAGAGCAAAGGGAACACACGGGTCGTCCAAGGATGCCACACTTTTAATAGCCTGTTGGCGTCCATGTGTGTGTATGTGTGTGTGAGACAGTCCATTAGTGTCTTTACAGCCAGCAGTGACAGCCTCATTTTCTCAGACCTCCCTCACTCTTCTATAAAACATATACAGCCATCCACCGGGTGAGTACAAAGCCCACCCACCTACACACCCACAAACACACAAAACAGGGATTTCAGCTGCAATGAAAGGCATTAGATCCCACTGCAGGAAAGGTAACAGATTTAGCTTTAAACCTTTAAATAGCATATTCTACAGCAGGCGCATTATTTCAGGGGATATTATCAAATAAATTCACTTATTTCTGATGACTGAAGAAGAAACACCTGGAAGGATGAGCTCACAATTAAACTAATCTCTAATTAAAACTTGTTTTCAGAGGATACATAGTCTTTTTTTAACTAAATTCACACTAATTAAGTCAATAGGTTTGGATTCATGAGGCATGGTGTTTGCTACAAAATACAACTCGTGCCTTTGCAGAAATATCAAGGATGACGGAAGAAGAGATGAGTACAGTCCAAGTAGCTGAAGTCTTGCACCAGAGATTAAAGGTCAAAGACTGTGTTGTCGTCGGTTGATTTAGCTTGAGCTCAGAGGCCGAGTCTGTTCTGAGGGTCAGCTGAAGCTAAGCTAATCCGGGCTAGTCCCCCGGTGCCCTTTATCAATTCTGTCAGGGGGAAAATGCAGTCCACGCCTGGCCGGGCCGTGCCCTGCTCTACAGTGTCTCTTATCCCTCGTCACCTCCCTCTATTCATTTCCTCGCTGCGAGCTGCTGGGATTACGAGGAGAAACGCTGCTCCCCAAAACGGGACACGAGCATTCATGTGTGTGTGCCAAAGATTACCATGAGGACAGGGAGGTGACAGGCCAACCGTGGTCACAAACGTATGCACAAGCTGTGAATATCCTACACACGCTCATGCAGGCACATGTGGAGATATTTCAGAAAAAAAGCTTTTACTCACTTACATTAAAATGTAGAAAGAGATATGAAGGAGGTGTCTTAGGCTGTGTTGGTCGTATAAAAACAGCCAATAAGAAACATACTACAAGCTAGTTAGGGTGACCAAACTTCCCCTTTTACCTGTAAAGATCCTCCCTTTTGGTGGTAAAATTATGCCTGGGGAGATTTTATTTAATTACCCAAAATGCTGAGGTTTTTCTCAGCTTTTCTTAAGACTACTGATATTTACAATTAAGTGCTGCACTAGCCAACTGGCATTATTCTGATGCATCAACTTGACAATGTCAAGCATGCAGGAAAACATGCTGAAATGGAAATGCACCTCCACAGACAAACAGCAAAAAAAAAATGAGAAACCGAAAAAAAGGTGGAATTTTAACTTTCTATCTCAGAAATTTGACTTTATATCTAAAATTTTGACCTACTGTGGGCATAAAACCCCCAACAACTTTTTATTTTTTATGTTCACATAAAAAAAAAACATTTTCCCCTAAAACAGAAAAGTCGTGTTTAAAATAAACGTGTTGGTTATGAAGCTCCTTTGTTGTCTGTGAGTCTCTGGGTATTTTTGCAATATCTCTAAGAGGTTGGGTAGTAGGTCCCTTTTTTGGGGTTTTAGAATATGGCCACCCTAATGTTTGTTAATATCCACTTAAAGTGCTTCCAGAGGAAAAAAACAACCCCCTGAGTCAGCTACTTTTTGTTGTTGTTGTTCATGTACATCTTCTACTAGCTGGGTGTAAATATGTGCATTTAATTTTGTATCTCCATCTAAAACAGTATCCTGACTGATTGAGAGTAATGTTAATGAATGTCTTTTGAATATTTATGAAACTGTAGCTTATGTTTTTTGGCACCTCTCCTCCACCATCTCCTCCTCTCTCTTAGTCCTAATCTACCGCTGAGCTGGCCCATAAACACCCCAGCATGCCATGTTTTCCAGGGAGCGAGACCTATTTAGACCGCCACCCGATACAGCTTTAATGGCAGTCCATTAACAAGTTGGTAAACACGCTATGAGCCCAGCAGCTATTGTTCAGCAGGTATGGGTTAACAAAAAAAGAAAGGTAGGGGGGGCAAAATGGTAAGAGAGTAATAGTGAGGGAAGTGTGTGTGAGGGAAGCAGATGTGTGGGTGTGTAAAGGAATGTACAACAACAAAGAGGGCGGAAAAAAAAGGCGCATGTCCTCAGACAGATTGTTGAACTATCGACAGCTGCCATTCCAGTGATGACACACCATAAAGAGACACAGCCTCAGGCAAAGGACCAACCACGTGTGTGTGTGTGTGTGTGTGTGTGTGTGTGTGTGTGTGTGTGTGTGTGTGTGTGTGTGTGTGTGTTCATTTTGATGTGCACACACAGATGAAGTATAGATTTTTGTATTACCATTTTAAAACAAACATGCGATGTGATCTGAAGTGGTGATTGTGTGTTAGCGTTCACATAGTCAAACATTAGGAGCTGCTACTTACATCAGGGTACTCTTTGACAGGCACGAACAGTTTTTCCTGCAGGTGGACGATGGGCCCCGCAGGCTCGGGCAGCTCTAGAGGGTGTCTGTCCACAAGGCCATTCACTGTGTCACTGTACATGTCTTTACGCACTCTGTTGATCTCTGAAACACACAGAAACATGTGCACCGTGGTGAGCAACAACAACAATGAGAAACATTTCTTTAATATATCACTCTTCAATTGATTTTCACTTCTAGGCAAAGGCTTAATGTAGCATATAAATCTTGGTGGTAAAGAAGAAAAGAATTGCAACAGAAATTTGTCAGTTGCCTTGAGTAATGTTTGTCATTTATCGACAAACAAATGTGTAAGTTTGTTTTTGGAGAGTACACAAAGAGCTATCACAGCCTGTGAGAGTAGAAAAATGTGGCAGTTGAGCATGGGTGCTTCCTATTACCTGCAGGAAAAAGTAGTTTTTCAGAGCAAACTACGCAGGCTAACGAAAATGTGTGTTTTTGGGAGCTTTTTTTTTTTTTGTCAGGGCCAAAGTTGAGGACTGCATTATTTAGAGGTTAAGACACCTGTTTCTACATTCTGCTTCCCCGGTGGCTCTTCTCTAATAGAGCATTGTGTGAGCAAGTAGTCAGGCAGGTGGGGAGAGGAGACGCTGAGAATCACTCAGGTACATGCCTTCAAATCTGATCCCTCTGTCAGATAAAACTAATGGACCTCCCTCTTACTCCCTCTCTCTCTCTCACACACACACACTCAAACGCACACATGCTTCTGCTCCAGCTGCCTTTCAAACACACGCATACCTCTAATTCATACAAGTCGACTGATTCAGTGAGCTCACCCAAATTCCCACAGCAGAAGAATGCTGTGTCATGCAGCTTGAAAAAGCACCCATTCACTCTCTCTCTCTCTCTCTCGCTGTGTAACACTCATTGATAAAGGACACAAACTGGTTGCACTTTCTTTCTCCCCATAAAGCCATGCTGCTGCTGAAGCTAAAAGTAAAACAGGGATAAAAGAAAGAGGGAAGTTATAAAAAAGAGACTCCAACACTGTGTTTCCCAGTTTAACAGCTGGAACTAAATGATCGTGACACCTTGAGGCCTGATATGTGTAAGGGGGAGTAGGGTGAGCTTATGACTATCACTATGTCTCATGAGACCTCAGGCCAGTTGGGAGTTTTATTTTAAACTCCAGCACGAACCCGACACTCAACTATGGATGCCCTTAGTGGAGCATGCCTGACCTCAAAGCTTTAAACTCTCACAGAGGCAAAAATAGAAGGTGGATTAAACTTACATAATTAGGATTTCTTGCTGTTGTTTCAAGTGGAGACGCTTTAAAAGTAAAGTAGAGGGTAAAATTATCTCTTTGAAAAACTAAATTGATTTCACCTGTCCGACTTTAAAGTGTGTCTCTGGTTACTGTTCATGACAGACTGGTGAATGTGTGATTGATGGGCTCATGGATGCTGAACAGCTAACACATGAACATCTGGCCTACAGCTGTGTGGAAAAACACCCAACAGGAGGCTTTGTCCAGAGCGTTTGTTTCCTGAGCATGACGAGCCTGTGGTGGACTCAGGTGCTCCCTGTCCTTGAAACATCAACTCAGCTGGAGCTGAACGATTTACGAAATTAATTTAATTGCCATTACTTTCCCCTATATTGCGATTTTTTGTTTGCTAAATGTGCTTTTTGCCCATTTTAGTCACTTTACATTGATAATTTTACTACTTTTGGATCATGTTTTGCTACTTTATGACTCTTTAAAGTTTTCTAACAATTTTTGCCCTTTTCCATCCATTTTTGCTGCTCTCCCAAACCCAAGTGTTTTACCAATTGTTGCTCTTTTCAACCCATTTTTGCTGCTTTTGGACAAATTTTTGCTCCTTTCTGGCTCATCTCCAAGTTTTCTCTCAACTTGCCCTTTCCACCAATTTTTGCTGCTTTTTGTCAATTGTTGCCACCTTGAACTTATCTTAACTGCTTTCTCTTGCTTTTTCACTTTTAAACAATTTGGCTTCTTGGTTGAAGAAGTTTGAGTACTACTGGTGCAGAGCATAAACCATCAAATACTTTTCCTGATATTCTGACACAGTTGAGGTGAAGAAATCTTGCACTTTCCGCGATTAAAATATTGCAGCAGGCCACATTGCGATTAATTGCCAAACCATAGACTCATCCTCACAGGGCTACATCCAGGCTTCAGATGACGCACCATGAAGGGAGGATATCAGGACACGGTAAAGAACGCAGGGAATGAAACTCGTATGATTGTGTGTCATTACTGAGTATATGAACGGAAGAGATTTCAAAGGGCTTAAAGAAAATTCACCCACTCCCTGATCACTCAGAGTTAGCACTTCTAGGAAAGAAGATCACTATTAAAAGCCATTCCATAAAAAATGAAATGTCCTCACTTACAATAAATCTTCCAACCTTACTTGCAGCGTTTGTCACTTCAAGCTAACATTATTAAACACAGAACAGCTATTTTACAGACCACTGGTGGGCTAAGCATGTGTATAGGAGCCATCAGTGACAGGGGGGAGAGGAGCCAATGTTCTTTAGGTTAGAAAATTACTTCTACTTTACTACAAAAGCAAATACAGTGGTTACTCTTTGCTCTGAAGACACGCTTATTCTTCCTATTAGCAAAGAAACTAAAAAGAGGAAGCGTGTGCATGTGACAAAGCTTTCCAAGCAGCAACAGCAGCTCCCACCTCCTTCTTCTAATTCTGTTTCCTCTCCCTGAAATGCCACATTAACATAAGGGGGCCGTGCTGGGCCATCAGTGGAGACGTGCGGCATTTGACAACCTCTAATTTCAGTGCGCCAAAGTCTTTGCTGAAGCGCTGTGCTCACCCAAAAATTACCCCCTGCCTTACTCGACCGATGAAATCATTTGTCTAGCTGTCCACCCTGACAGGAAAAAAAGCAGATTTTCAAGAAAGACACAACAGGAGGAAACTAAGGATTACTACTTCGGTAAAAAAAGAGGTACACAAGCTGCAGTGAGGGACTCGGTCGTCAAATGAGAACTTTTCTTGGACTAAAGGTCAAATTGGGATATGTTGGTGGTTTTGCAGTAAAAGAACTCATATTACAGACCCCCCCTCAGCCATCATTCACCCCAGTGTGTGACATCCACAACCTGACTCAGCAAACCACACACACTTTAACAGCACTTTTTTGTCAGAGCTGTCTATTCACCTGTGGGGGGGGCCTGTGTACAGACGGGAATAAAAACACAGACACACTCAGGAAGGGATCATAATCTCTGGGTTTAGTGTTTTACCCAGACATCTGTCATGGGGAGACAAAAATCAACCTTGAGAGTTGTTGGAGGGCAGAGAGGAGGCAGGTTTGATGAGACGAAGGCAGAAGAAAGAGCTAGAATGATAACCACAGTGCTGAGCAAGCACACTGCCGCTTTTCTGCCTCTGTGTAAGTTAAAACCCATTTCATTTCATCCATCTCGCTTTTTGTTTCTCTCAATTTTTTGCCCTTTTCGGCTCACGATCTGCAGTAGGGAGGGAAAAAGAAAATGTCACAGTCTGTGGCAGCGGATCTATCTGGCCTTTGAAAGCTCAAGTAGATTCGTTTTTCACCTCATCTTCCTGGGCGATTTTAGAAATAGGGGGGTGATGAATATCTAAGAAAAAAAAAAAAGGGAGGACATGAGAGACCAAAGTGGTAGTCGGAGGAATATGAGAGAGGAAGTGGCTGAATGGTCAGAGCCAAAGTGTTGATTTAAGAGTGAAAGATCAGTCTTGACTCATAAAGAGACGGAAAATGTCTACTAACTTGCTTTATTTTGGAGCTCTCTCTGTTTTTCTCTGCGTGGAAACTATGTGCAGCAATTTAATACTTATTCGACAAGTTACCACAAGACTAATCTTTTTGTACAGATCCCAAACTAGTACATGGTGTTTATGACAGTCAGAATCCACTGACTTTTCCCTGGTTTGGCAGGAGGTTGCTGTGAAGACTAAGATATCTTGAGCCCAAACTTTTGGTGGAAAAAATGTAAATTACATCAATTTTAACCATATTTGTCAGAATATAAGCTTTTTCTATTCCAGTGAAAGAAGTTGGAGATAAGTTGATCAGGATGAAGTCGAAGGAGAAATTTACAACACACATAGAGTGGCAGGAGTGATGAAGGGGTCTCTTATATGCAGCCAGACTTCACAAAAGAAAATACACAAGCCTTTTCCTGTAACTCACAGAATATTTCATGGTATGTTACAGGTTCCCACCATGTACAACAGTGAAATATTTCAACAGCCTCATAGAGCAACATATCTGGAAACACTGCTTCAGGAGGCTCGATAGATGGAGGAAAAAGGTGAAACAATATCATTGTTTTTTCAGCAAAGCAATCAATTATAACAAACAATTTTGACTTTAATTTGGTTCTATGTGGTTCCCATAGAGACCAGCATTTTTTACATGTTGTTTTTGAGCCAAAGAATGAATATTTTTGTCAGATTTTCTTCTGGATTGACAAGGAGACAGCAAAGGGCCAGTTTTAGCCCAAAGGTGGATACTGGCCAATGTTAAATGACTTTTTGTGTTGACAGAAGTGGGACACGGTTAGGATCAGATGGTAAAATATTGTGTACTCAGAGTTAAAAGTGCGAAAAGTAGGTCTTCACACTATACTGTTTCAGTATTGATATTGCAACAAGCGCAATTTTCGTATCTCCAGGTGAATTATGTATTATGTAATATATTTGGGCTGTTCAATTAAGTTTATGTAGCCTCTCTATGACGAATCACATTACTAACAGATCAAGATGAGCATTCATTTAGAATCCAAAGAACAGGCTGAAACTTTCAGGGTGGTTTGGACATCAACAAAGCCATGCAACCTGCCACTTTAGATCAAGAAGTCAAGAGTCGTTAAGGTCTGTTTGAAACAATGTGTACATATTTTTGGGTCGTTAAGTTGTAGCAGATAATTCAGCAGCAAATTGAAATATGTGTAGTTAAAAGTCCAGAGTGGCAGGTTGTACAGTTCTGAGTTTTACTTTTTTTTTTTTTTTTCAAGCAAAATTTGGAAGATTTTTCTTTCTTAAGATTTCTTCTTTCGTGTAAAGCTTGTTTTAAATTACCTTGTGTCAGTGTATTAGGTGTGTTCTGTCAGGCATTCAAGGTATTCAACTATAATTCTACATTAGAAAACTTTAATAAGCATAAAACATACATTTTGTAAAGCAAAGGACTTGTTGAGTGTTGCACAGTCTAAAAATTATAGTCCAAATGACTTTTTTTTCTTGTGGAGCTACCTTAGTGATTGCATTAACTCAATGTCTCAGAGTGTGAGATCATACTGATCATACATTCTTCATCATAAGCATTAAAACCTCCAAAACATGTTCAAATTTACAATAAAAATAGAGCCAACATACCCAATTTCTTTCCACTACAATACAACCCAATGATGCAAAATGTGTTCAAGTCTGGTGACACTGTTTAAAAGCAGCATGGCTCCCATCTACAAACATAGAGAACTCTGTGTACGAGGTGAAAACAGCACCAAGTGACATTAAGTCAGATTTTTTACCAACACGGAGACCAGAATAAGGCCTTTGCTGGAGAATTATGTGCACTAGTGGGGGATGATACAAGGGGCATGGGGGGGAAATTCCATTAAGCGAATCTAGTCATCTGAGTGATATTTGACAGAGTCAGCCACCATGAAGTCAGCACCACGGGATAGAGAAGCTTTTCATTTATTTACGCTAAAACATGATCATGTGGAAGCAGCACCGGCAGAGTCAGGGGTGGGAGAAGATGGAGAGAAAAGCCCCAAAAGGTAAAAATGTTTTCACTGTAGCATCCCCGAACAGAATAAAACAGCTGGAGGAAGAAAAAAACAGAGACTGTATCTCAGAGAAAGAGAGGTGAGAGAGTTAAAAGAGAGAGGGCAGAGGAATATAAAGAACAATGGAGCAGTCCAGGAGGGATACAGTAATCAGGTTTAAGACCGGTGGAGATCATTCTGCTAGACCTGCTCCACTAGAGAACAGGAACAAGTCCATTAAGAGCCCAAAAATAGACGCTGCTCTATAGCTGCTTTGTCCTCACCCTGTCGCTCTGAGGAAAAAGCCCCCTGACCCCGCAGTACACATCTGTCCACAAAAGCGTAACCGAGAGGAAAAGAAATCTAACGGCTGAGGAATCAGTGTGATCAGCTTTATATGAAAGCAGCTTTATATCCGCCTTGTGATGCCTGGCATTAGGCTGATAATATCTGGCACCTGAAACAGATTGAGTGTAACACCAGTTAATGTTAAAGCCAGAATGAGCAAATGCTGAACGGGTCAAATGTGTTTAAAATCCTTCCAGATTTCCTGCTTGCACATGCATGACTGCTCGATCAGGGTTTTGAACAAGTGAAAAAAGGAAGCTGAGGTAAATATAGAAAGAAAATGTGGCAGTCATGTCTTAAAAAAAAAAGAAAACACACACACACACACAGAGCAATCACAGATGCAGCTAAATGTGCGTGTGCAGAGTGAAACAACACTCCGGCGAGGAACAAGCCTTTTCACTTTAAAGCTGTGCACTTTAGCAATCACAAAGCCCGGGTACCCGTTGCAAGTGAAAGGATTTGGGCGTTAAATGCATTCCTGCCCTTTATTCACGGCACAGACGACTTTATCCAAGACGACACTCCACTTCAACAGTTTAGGGGTTTGGCAGGCCAAGCATATGAAAGACGGAGGTTTCTTTTAAAGCACAGAGCAGAAGTATAGTGCGCATTGGTGGGAGTGACTGAGCCATGAAAACGTATGCATTTCTGGGTCTTATCGTCTCCTCGCAGCTGCCTCTTCTCTCCCCCTCCCTCTTTGTGGAGGAATAAAAAAAGTTTTTTATGCTTGTGTCTTATTTTAACTCCCTAATCTTTGATTTAAGAGAAGGCCCACACAGCTTGTGTCTTTGATGTTCATGCACGCTGTTCTCTTACTGTTAATGAGGAAGATGGACCATCAGAGTTGTAGAAGAAGAGCAAACAGATTTCAGCTCTTACAAGAAAAACACCAAATTCCACCTGTGACTTATCTTACAGGGCAGGCAGTGGACACTTCTAAGAAACAGAAAACTGGACCACAGCTCACAAGATTAGACAAGAACTTTGGATCAACATTACTCCACCCAATTAGAGCTGGATTATGTCTTTAAGAAGGTAACATCAAACTCTCCAGCCATTTGTGACAGACTCACCCGAGTGTGTCTGTTACTTGTACTTTTAAAACACACTAGGATGCAAGTTGTTCTCCCTGTGGCACGCAGGCAGGGAGAGAAAAGGCAATGACTAACAGCTCAGGAGAGTTTAGGTCTGTAGATGTGTGACTACACCCAGTCATGCAAACACAAGATCCCAGGCTCCCCATTATAATAACATCCAGATCTGGAGATGTTGGATTTAAGCTTGAAAAAACAGAGTCACTGTCTCGTGTTTTCATTGGATTAATTTTAGGGCGACAGCGGAAAGATGCCTTTGAAAACAAATCTGGAGTTTGTGTGTAATTCTTTGAGTTTGTGAGCTGAGCACACAAGGCTTTTAAATCTGACATGTCAGCCCTGTGATTGGCTCCTAGGGGTTGGATGGACTAGTGGTTCCCAACCTTATCCAACTCAGGACCCACTTTTAAATCTCAAAAATTCTCACTGCCCACCTACAACCACATAAATACAGAAGCCATATAATATGTTCTCAGGGCAAGTTTTTTTTTAAATTGAAGATTGAATGTAAGGACTGACCTGAATACAGGAGAGACACTCTTTCTACTTTTATATTCCCTGAGCTTGTTCTAAAAAAAAGAATCCAGTAACTTGGTCACATTGCCTAGTGATGGGTACTGTATGCGGTACATTTATAAGTATCAACCAATTCGTCAGTAGTACAGAGTACCAATTTGCATAAAATTCAAACTGTACCATGTTTCAGTACTCAAAGCCATATCTTGACATTTTTAATATTCTTTAAACATTACTGAGTTTTCACATTTAAACATTCTCTTTCTAACCTATTTTCACATAATCAACCCCCACCATCCAAAAGCGGAAGACCCCACTATGTCGGAAATGATTTGCCATCCCACTCGCAATACTTTCGCAGCCTACTAGGAGGGGGCTGCCCACAGTTTGGGGGTCACTAGGCCAGCTCTAACTTGCCAACAAGCGCAGGAATGTGCCCCATCTCCCTATCAAAATGTGTATTGTGATGAGAGATATTTATTCTATTGTTATCTCAGATTAAGCTACACACAACTAACAGTTACAGTAACCCATCCATCATTAATCTCAGTGTCAAAATCTTTCCTTGAATAAATAAACCATCCAGCTATATTTTTAAAAAAAGGGACTGAGAAAGATTGAACTCGGTACATAAAAGATACTCAAGGCAAACCCATGCATTAACACCACAGCTTATCTCAGAGATGTCTTTAATACACATTTGAATTTCAAGTTTCACATGTTTGGAATTGAAAGTTCAGATGTGCTGGCCTTGGCTTCTGACGGTCAACTGAAAAAAAGCTGTTTATCAGAGCTGCTGAATTGGCCTTGCTATGGAAATGTAACAAAAGAGTCCAGACAGGCTTTGTGAGCACTTCATCTGCGATTTAACATTATGCATAAATGTGAGAATTTTGAGACAAGCTTTGGAGAGTATTAACCTTAACATTAATTCACTGAACTGTGGGAATGTTCCTATAATGTATTTACAAGGATGAAATTCAAAACAGCACTGTAGCACACATTTCTGCTTCACTTTACAGTGACTCATTCCTGATCCCTGACACGACGTGAATATCAGCGCTGACCCTCACAGGCTGAGGGGGTCTGGGTGGCTGGAGACAGGAGGAGGGAGAGAGTCAGATTTTGTGTCAGGGATTCTCTAGCTATGGCGTCAGGTCTTAAGCAAGTCTTCAGCAGACAGACTAAATAAACCTCTTTTGATTCTCAGCTCTGTTTGCCAGGTCCAAATTGCTGGATTACATAAAAGCACACCCAAACACTTACAAACGTGATTCGTCATCCCAGGTGAGAAGGCAAGCCAAGACAGAGATGTGCGTTCACCCCAATCAGGAATGCAGCAGATGCATTTGTCAAAAATAGGAAAGTACAATGGGGCAAAAAGTGCATAAACACTTCCAAATGTATGCCAAGGCACATTTATATCCCAGCCAGCTCCGTGTCTGGAAGCAGCACGTTCCGCCCTCTGATTGTCAATAATGAGCCGAGGCTGCCTGAAAACACACAAGAAGCTAATGACGCAGATAACGTTAAAATATGCTCCAACAACGCACAAGAACCGGTGAGCTCTGACACGTTTGAGTCCATATACACGGTAATACACCCACACACGTGTGAGTTAATGAGCTTTTGTGTGTTTGGAGGCACGGCTCTCCTGAGAGGGTGAACCCACAGAAATAGCACTCCACATGGAAGGAGGAGGGAGACTGTCGTAAGAGAGGAATTTGAGGAAAGGAAATGGTGCTACATCTTATGTTCTGAGTGGTTTGACCACAAAGGTGAAAAATCTTAAATACTAACATGCTAAACTCACATCTGAATAATCTGAAAACAAAGGAAGACGTGCTAAAAGCAGAAGATGTAGGTGTAAGGAAGCCAAAAACAGCAATCAACAAAGCCATTAATCATTAGCAGCAGCATGTGTAATGTTTTTTGTTGCTGTTACTGAGACTACATGCTGCAAAGGGAGGAGGTGCCAAGCTGAATGTGGCTTACTGTGTCTGCTGGCAGTGTTGGTGACGGTGTGCTATAGGAACGTGTCATAGCACGTTAGTTTGGTGATTAAACAAAGCAAACAGACAAGCAGACAAGGAGAGTGGGAGGCAAGAAAAAGAGGCAGAAATAGAAGTAGAGGAGGACAAAAGGGACTGAGTACACTGGGAAGTAAACAGTATGTTTTTTCATGTCCCCAAAATACCACATTGGCCTTTATTAGAAGTTATATTTGAAGAAATGTCGTCACCTACGCACGGCAGGGGGAAAAAAGGAGCTTGTATAATAAAAGGTGCTGTTCGATTGGAGGAAGATGGATGAGCAGGTGCGGATTGTCCTGGAAAAACCTGGCTGCAAAGTAGGCCAAGTTAACCGAGGCTTGAGAAGGCGTTATGATGCTAATGAAGAGATGACGGTAATTCAGAGAACCAGTTAACTACTGTGACAGCAGCGAAACAGAAAACACTGAGATGACAAAGGAAACCGATGAAGCTGCAAAGACTTACAGAAAATGTAGTAGATTTGGAAAATGCAACTTGTTGTGTAACAAGATGGAATTAATCTAATCATTTTGGAAATCTGACATTTTTCTTTTCAAAAACATGTCAAGTAAAGTAGAGATTTTTTTTGTTGTGCCAAGACCGTTTCAAAACAGAAGTTTTCTTTCACTCAGGCCAACTGGCAAATCTGGCTTCTCTTATTACTCAACCAAACTGGAACAAGAAACTCATGTTTCTAGAACAAAGGTGTGTGATCATTGCAAACTCATTACAGGATTTCCTCTTGGAAAACCTCCAATGGAATTCTGTTTACCTTCTTGAGTCACGTACGTCAATCAACTTGGGAACAGAAATCAACCTTTGTTCCTAAAATACGCAGTAGCATCACTTTCTCATACTTCTTCTACAAAGTGGTGTTTTCACAGCCAGTCACTCACATTTGGCTCAACTGCTGTGATAAATAATTTACATGATCCCTAAAAAGTTACAGTAGAATCTCTTCATGCTCTCCCACTCCGGGTCTAACAGTGAAATGAGTGATTCAGACAATATCTGCTGAGCTATTAGGACTAAAATTAGAACAAGAGATCATCACATTTGATGATGTGGAACTGCTTTATGGGCCTGTGTGCTGGTTGGGGGCATGCTGGCAGCTCAATGAGCCATAGGAGTGCCAGTTTTGTGCTCTCAGTGGGGTCTGCCATGGAGTGAGGTGAAACTGGCAGGGAGGGTCGGTTCAATACTGAACCGTAATGGCTTACTCTTAATGGTTGCCGCGAGGGGCCAACGTTCATTACACTCTGCGTGGGGGGACTTTCAACAGGCTCATGGGGTGAAGCTGGGGAGCGCACGCACACCCACACGCACTTGAACTTGAAGGGAGGCGCCCGAAGGCGAGTGAGACAGGTGAAAAGCTACAGAAATAGTTTTCGTTCCTTCACACAGTTACAGTTTGATCGCTCTGAGGAGTGTTAGGGTGCAAGTTAACAGAAACCTTCTCTGGTTTTGGGCCGAACGATTTGCTAAATTAATCTAATTCTAATTGCAATTATTTTCCCCAATATTGCAATTGTGCTGTTATTTTGAGGTTCCCTATCTTATGTGTTGTTGTTGTCAGTTGCTATATTTAAGCATACATGGGGGGGACCAAAAAGTAAATTATCATGAAAAAGTCAAACACTTTTGGTCACTCATTTCAAAGAGTGAAACCCAGATATTATTTAAGCTCAATAAGTTAAAGAGAGAGTACATTTTTTCAAGTCTTTATTTCTCGCGATGTTGAAATGGCTCACAGATAACTAAAACCCAAAATCCAGTGTCTAAAAAAATGAGAATATTAAGTAAGATCAATTAAAAAAGGGCATTTTACGCAGAGATGTCAGGCCTCTGGAAAGTATTACTAAATTCTAACCACCTTCCAAGTTCTCTCCCAATTTTCCATCCATATTTGCTGCTTTTGGGACATTTTTGCCAATTTTTGTTTTACATCCTGTTGCTTTTGCCACTTTTCACAGATGAGATTATTGCTCTTACAAAGATAGTATCCTACCATTTGGCTCCTTGGTTGAGCAAGGGTTGAGTAACACCGGTGTCAAGCATAGAACATCTACTGCAAAAAAGTTATCTGGTATTCTGGCACATTTAAAGTTAAATAAATATTTCACTGTTTGGGATTAGAATATTGCAGCAGGTGTTACTGAGATTTAATCAAATCCGCGACCGCCCAGCTCTACTCAGGTTAGTTCCCTAACTCAGCAGAAGATCATCCAATCTAACAGAAGCCACAGTTCTGTGCTGATACTCCCCCCTCTAAAGCAGCCTTACTCCCTGGCTCAGCCGAAACACAAATGCAGACTCAGGCTCCCTGGAAAAACACCCGGCAAAGACTGGCCATTTTACTGCTGCCTCTGCCATCAAAAGGGGGAGCCATATGTAGCGTTAAATTGGAAGCCACAGCAATAGTCATTTAACAGGCTGGCTTCAAGAGTGAAGCCTCATGAGCTGCAAATGGTTCCACAATTTTTAGAGGAGAAAGGAAATATGCAGCTCAAAACACGCAACTAAACAAAAAGGAAACCCACTTTCAAGAAACATCTTTCAGGGGAGATTGAAGATGGTGCGCAGTTATGACAGGAGCAGTCAAAAGTGGTGGATTAATTAGTACAGGCACTCAAAGCATGAACAAAGCATGTAAGTAAACAGACAAACAGATTGTTGGTTCTTGTGCCTCTCCGGGGAACTCATTTCACAGAGTCTACCTGCCAGGGAAATCAGGTGAGCTAACACAAGTCAGGCTGGTGCTGTGCTCACAGAATCCCTCTCTCATTGTGCTTTAACCTATTTAACTCCACTGTCAGTGCATCACTGGATGCCAACACACAGCTAAGACATCTAGAAACATCCTTTTCATCCACAGAGGCCCCCAGGCGTACTTTACAAACATGCATCCGCACTCACATCGACATCGACACACAACAACAACACATGGGATGGGATGTAAAGAGAAGCACAGGATGCCTGCTGTGAGCTGAACAAGATGTGAGGATACAAGATAAGGATGGAGAAGAATAACAGGATGAAGAATCCGGATGCATGCCGATGGGATGTGTCTCATTTGATTGGACTAGCAGCCCTTGGCCCCAATTTGTGTTGCCCTGCAACCATTTCCTCTGGAAAAGGGGTATCACTCTCCGTTGGGGGGGGACCACATGAACAACTTCTTCTGTCAGGATCCAGACCGGCTCTTGTTCAGGTTTTAAGAAAATCTGTTCCTCAAAGAGTAAAACTTACAGGCCACACAGCCCAGATTAGAGGATCAAAAAAAGCCCAGAGCAGAGTTAATCTAGTGAACACATCTTAGCTGTGTCTTTCTCACACTCGGGCTGCCCCCTTCATTCATGTAACAATGGCAGGAAAGGTCCAGCTGTCAGAAGAGGAAACAAGAGAGGAAGAGAGGGGAAGGAAAGGTTCTGACTGTCAATGTGACTGGAGCAGATAACATGCACTGCACTTCCTGTCCCCACCCCTGTCACTAAGGAGACCACAGTGCTCAGGACCAATGGGGAAGATGGGAGGGAGAGAGGAAAATGTGTCACATTCCCTTAGCACAAATCCAAACACAGGTTTCTGACTTCATGTGCTCTAATCTCAGTCTTTGTTGCATTGCTTCAAAATGTTTCACATCATTCCCTCTGTAAATAACAACGTTAGATTGGAGAAATGATGACATCTGATTGGTTTACGTTAAAGAAAACACTTCCTTTACCCTTCAGATTGTTAAAACGGTTACAACAGTGCACTTTGAGGAACTCCTTAAATTAACTTTAACTCGTTTTTTTGTGAGGAGCAGATGGGAGCAGCAGGAACCTGCCAGAAGTGCCTTGTTGAGCGTGTCATGAAAATAAATCTCTTCATCTAATAGGTGCTTAAAAGGCAGGGGGAGTGACATAATGAGGAGAAGTGAGCTCAGTTCAATCTCTTATTACCAGGGTCACTTCATAACAACAAAAAAGCTCCTATCACAGAGTGACGACTGTCTTGAGAAAATATTCAGCACTGGTTTCTCTGTCATAACATTCACAGTCTCGTCATCTCTCCAGGAAGTGAAATTAAAGCTGAACGCTGTTAAGAAGTGTGGAGGTGTTCTCGGGTCAACGCGAGGCAAAAGCTACAACACGTAAATGTGAGAAGACAGCTACAAGGCTCTGGCTTCCTCTCCTGCCTCATGTGGATGCTTATGATTCAATCATCTGAAAGTCTGTCACTGGAAAAAAATAAAGAGAAAGACATGCTTGGGTTGAAATAAACAGTAGAGTTTAAAAATAAACTACACGGAAATATTGTTTTAAACTGATGCAATCAAACACAACAGCCCTGCACTAAAAGCTACCTTTATGACTCTTATCTTAGAGCTGTTAGGACTGTCACTGTGCCAGCCATTGATTCTACAGTAGAAGATTACCATGCTGCTGTTTGTGTTCTTGTTGTATCGGATTGAATTTTAATGGAAAACAACAACAAAGCATTAATGAAAAGAGCTCAATGTCATCTTCCCTTTTCCCTACACGGGCTAATCAGCTGTGTGGGGCCAAAACTGATGCAGCGTACACACATGCTGGTAGAAATGAGGAGAACAACATGAAAATGACTGTTTTTAGAAGAAACAGAAGAAGCCACAACGTTTTATCAAAAGTGTCCGTAATATGAGAGCTTGTCCTGTACGTATCAGTTTTGTAACCATAATTAACAGGAAAGCTCAAGGTTTAGCCACTAATGCCAACCAGTTCAGTTGAACAGGTGAGGAATTTGCTTGAGTTCTACCAACAATCATGCAAGGACATCAGTCTGTAAAGGTACTCAAAAGGAAGATTCTCAAGCGACTAACTCGTTCAAAGAAAAATGTAATATTTTCTTTACATTGTCGCAGGCTTTCTGGTGAGAAACCATCTGCTGGGATGAGATTCTTTCAAATATGACTGCAGAGAGGACTCACCTTCACTCGCTACTCAATAAAAGTGTTTTCAATAACAGGTGATGGGACTTATTCAGAGTAGGGTTGGGCAATTAATCGGAAATTAGGTAAAATTGCAATATGGCCTGCTGCAATATTCTAATCACAGACAGTGCAATATTTCTTTACACTGAAATGTGTCAGAGTTAAAATTTTTGCAGTAGATGTTTTATGATTCACATCAGTGTTACTCAACCCAGCTCAACCAAAGAGCTGAACTGTTGAAAACTACCTTTGCAAGGGAAACAATCAAAGTGGTAAAAAGTGGCAAAAGCAGCAAAATTTGTGAAAATGGTTGAAAATTGAGAAAAAAATCTTGGAAAATAGTCAGAAAATAGCAAAAAAAGAAAAAAAAGTTCAAAATTAAGGAGTAAAAAGTGCTTCAAATACACAAAAAGCAGCCACAAGAAGCAAAATAGGTACACAGTGCATAAAGGTGAAACTGCACTTTTCAGGTACCTCTGAAATTGAATTTCTCAAGTGAATCCAAATAGCTCTTCTTCTTTTTTTAAATTGTTTATTCCTAGTTCCATTCTTTTAACACAGTGCTATTTTTTTAATTAAAGATTAATTTACTGTTTGTGTCTGTTTAGCAACACATAAGATGGGGAACCTGAAAATAACAGCAACATAAATCCCTTTTGCCATATAGGGAAAAATAATTGCAATTAGATTATTTTTATAATTCATTCAGCCCTACGTCAGAGCATTGCAGACACAGGCAAGAGTTTTTAAATCCTCTATCAAGAAAACTCAAGGAAGTGTCTTGGTTGTGAACAAAAGAGCAGAAGAACCGGTTGGATTACAAAAGGTGCAGAGAACACGTGTGTTTCAGCTGTTATTTCATCCAGACTTAAGGGCCTGCTCAGGCTTGTAGCTTCTACCTTCAGTTCACCTCCAGCAGGCTCTTATACCTCCGTCTCCAGCTGTGATAACACATCACCGGTGTTGTGTCTCTGTGCTGCTCTTTCATTGTCCTCACAGCCCGAAACACTACTTATCCTGGATCTCAATGTTAGCACTTCAAACGCCTCCTTTAAAATGAAATATTAGACATACAGGCTGTGTGCTGTATGTCTGGAAGGATCTGCACAATCCTTTGCCAGGAATTCAATTGTTCTCGGGTGTGTGTCTTTGGATGGATTGTGTGGTAATAGTAAGTCAAAGAGGTACGCAATGATTCACTCAGACAACAAACAGGCCTGGCACTGTTTAGAGATGCTGAAAACTCCCTTGGTGTTTGATGCACTTCCAGATATTAAGATTGACAATGAAGGGAAGATGAAAAGATGAGTCCTGACCCAATCCCTTCTGTCTGCACACGATCAGAGGAGCTGCTCTTCGGATGTCTTTTCCTGGAGATCATCCGGTCGGTCTGTTTCGTCTGCCAAGTCGTGCTGAATGAACCGTTTAAAGCGTTCAAAAAACAAAGATGTGGATGGGGCTGACAACTGGGTCAGAGTGTCATAAAAGAGAGGAGAGGACTCGTCGGTCATTAACTGAGCTTCCAGTCTGTTTAAGCCTTTAAACATTGATCTGCCTGGAAGCGCTTTCAGTGTGAGGGCTTACAGAATCTGCATATACATGTGCAACATTACAACCAGGCAGGAGCAGGCGTGCTGTTCTCTGCGACCAACGTTTGAGCCTCTGAGTGAGTGTGCAGAGAAGGAAGGGCATATTCCGGTCCCGAGCAGACAGCGAGAGCTGGAGCTGATGCAAACCGACAGACCACGTAACAGGCCTTTAATGTCACCACTGGTCCTCACATGAAAGCGGGAATGTAGCCCCAAGGCTCGATTTTTGCCACACATACTTAGCAGAGGGGGAAGCTACAAGAGACGAAACAAACGGGAGAGGAGAAAGGGTGAAGTAGAGAGGAAGGGTGAAGTCTGGAGAAACGGGAGATGAGAGAGGCAAACACAAAGATGGAGAGGGGAAAAAAAGAGGGAGCTGGGAGTCACGCCGAGCAAGTAAATAGGTAAAAAGAAAACGCCAGGAGAAATGTGTCACTCCCCTGGGAGAAACGCTACAGATTTCCTCCTTTAGCGAACAGTGCGGTAATGACACGAGGCGATATAACATAAACAGATGAGAGGTTCCATGTGTGCGTTTGAGACGGGAAAGAGGAGATGAATAGGAGAATGCAAAGCAAACATGCTTGTGTGAAGGCGGGGAGAGCGAGACGTTGCACATGGTGATGAGGGAGGAGGAGCGGAGGTATAACAGAGGTCTGGTTCATCGAAAGTGTCAGACGCTCAATAAAAATAACGCTGCAGGAAGAGCTCCCATCACAAACACCCGAAACTCGTGTCAGACACACTCTCCAAGAAAGCAGAGCAGGGGAGAGAGGAGGAGAGAAGGAGGAGGATTAAAGGGGACAGGGGGAGACAAGTCCATCTCCTGGAAGACTATTCCTCACCTTAAGGTGTCCACAACAGCTGTCACCTTAGCACCCTACACATGCCCACAGCTGCCTCATCCCCTCCCTAAAAAAACTCTGAGGTTTGAAGTACATCGCTTTATTTCATCATGACAAGAAAATTCAGTCAAATCACTGCATCTCTAAATCACTGCGCTTCATGTCTGTGAGCTCGTCCCTGCAGGTCCAGCAGGAGTATAAATACAGCAGACAGACAGGAGCAGCTGCAATCTTATCCAACAGGACAATAAAATAACACCTTGTAAGTCGTTTATGGGCAGCATTCCTGGGTAATAACAGAGCAGAGAGAGGAGGCTAAAGTGAACCGGGGCCGGTTGGACAAGGTGCAGAGGAAAGGTTGAAGTGTGCCAGCAGGGCAGAGCAGAACGAAGTGATGTGAAGTAGCATTTTGAAGCAAAAGGTAGTCAGACTTTTTTTTTGGTCACAGACGGATGTTCATTTCACTAAGGAAAATTATGATGCATAAAAAAATTTTCAATGATGATAAAAACTCTAAATAAACATGTTTTTATTTCTGAAAAACTGTCAGACCTACAAAACAGATGATATTCTCCCTGCAGTCAAGGTAGTGAGAAAACCAAAACAAACTAGTGGTTTTAATCATCTGTCATACCAATTTACTTTTTTTGGTGCTGTTACCGTTTTAAGCTTTTTGTCTTTGGCCTGATTTTTGGCAAATTTGGCAATCTGTACAACACATTTAGAGGTTTACAGCAACTCAGAGTGCAGTAAAGTGTCTGATCAGGATATTGTTTCAATATTGTCATTGCAATAAGCGCCTGTGCAATATTCATAGAGTTTGGGATCAGACCCCAATGGACGCTTTCTCCCTGCCCGCTGATTCTGTTTGCTCATTTCTGTGCGTCACATTTGTGCAGAAAGCAAAGCCCAGCCTTCAGACTTTACCTACAACAGCTACTTAACACTGTCATAGAGAAAACTGTTAACCCCTCAGAAGGTTGGTTTGTAAATGTTGGAGTTTAAGTTACTGAATTATTGCAGTTTCTAAAAAACTGGACACTTGTCTTTTGGAGCCTGAGCTGTGGGCCTGTGTTATCCATGTTTGAGATCAGTGTCAAACTGTTTTTGAGCTGCTGAGCTTTGATTAAATGGTCCTCAATTAATAAACCTGTGAGGTCACGTTGATGCACAACAAATGGGATGTTTGTTCATTCGGGCTCAAAGAAAGATGACGCCATCATGTCACTTTCAGTCATTTTTCCTCTGTTTCAGTCACATTAACCACACACTCGCCTGCCTCCGCTGCATGCTTCAAGTTCACACAACAAGCATGTGATTGTGAAGCTAACAGCGCATTGTGCTGATTTTACAGACAGCACTTGTGTGCATCCCTCTATGTGAACTACTAGGACTGACCCGGTGTGTGCGTCTGGCCCATTAAAGCACAAAAAGCTATTGTGTATCATTAGCTGAGGGGGAGGAAGGGAGAGACAGAGTGGTGGAGTGTGGAGCCGAGGGAGGGGTCGTTGACCTTTTCCATAACCGAGCGGATGACCTCATTCACAGCACACAGGAATCCTCTGTCTCCCCCCTCTGTTCTTCATGGCATTCACCATCCTCCCATCCCTTGTCTTTTTTTACTTTTACACAATCGTTTGAACGAGCCGGGACGAGGTTCACACTCGCTCACCCTTTCAAACACACGGCGCGTTCTTCCCTGCCAGCTTCATATGGGTTTTTATGTCAGTTGTTCCTGTTACACACGGTGCTAAACAGGCTCTTTGTTTCAACAATTAAAGCCTAATCATACAAAACCAGGCATTGTTTCTGCTCTGTAATCTCCTCACAACCACTGAACTGATAAGGACAGAGAGACTTAAGCCTCACCACAAACAGACAACAGGCAGCGACAAATGCTAAACAAACGTAACAACCACAAAACGGCTCCACTTGTTCGACTGACTTCATTCAGTGCTGATGCTGCACACGATCATAAATTATGCTCAGCGAATCCTGTTTTTCATTAAAGCACGAGTGTGTGGGGCAGACAGCCACCGTAAGGACAAGTGTGCAACACATGTGAGTTTGTCTGGTCGGGCTCGTGTTGAGAAATATCACAAATAGATACATCAGGAAGGAGATTTAACAACCAAGACGGCTCCGCGACTTCTGAAAACCTCACAGAAATCAAAACAAATTCCATCACTGCGAGAAGGCGACGCTTGAAGGTGTCGTGAAGAGCTTGGGAACACGCAAACTCCATCTGATCTGAAGACCAAGTGTCCAATCACAGCCCTGCACAAAGTGAAACGTGAGATCCAGGGTAAGGTTGGCTGGCACAGGTGGTTAGAAGACGATGAAGTGGAATAACTTGGAGCTCCTTCACCACTATCTCAAACATGCACATGAACACAGAGCTCACTGTACTTACAGAAAGCCTTTCAGCATGACTGCTTAGAGACTGCTCTCCTGTGCCCTCACAGCCCAGCTTAACACTTTTAACACTTGACATGTGATCCAACCGCACAGTCGCTCTTTCAAATGAAGATGTTACGGTTAATGAAGCTGCGGGCGCAACAACAGTACTGCTTCTTTGCCATCCCAGTGTCAAGAAGGGTTCAAATGTTTGCTTTAAAATGTTTATGCAACTGATTTATATTCAGAGATGCATTAAGCAGGAGCAAAGTGTAAAGCAAGGCAGTGTGAAAGACAAATATAGTCGAATATAACACTTCTGCTTCTCATCTTCACATCAAACAACGTCTGCAGAAAAATATTTACAGCTGTTTGAGATGATGTTGACAATGTTTTATTTGTTCTACCCAGAGCTGGAAAAGTATCCGGAGGAAGTCCAAAACACGCCAGAAACATTCTCACACAAGATGTCAATCTGATCTGAAGTTATGGGAAGGAAGACCTGAAGGGACATCCCAGTCAATCGGAAACGTCTTTGCGACAGTTGCGCAAAATATTTCAGGTTAAAGCCACCAATATCAGAAGACTGGAAAGATCTGGAAAAGACTCCTGGAAAACGATCAGCTCACATCTAAAGATGAGTGTTTAGAGTTTTCGTCTCAGCAAAGTCTCAGGCTGAGATTTTACAAACACGGTGAATCTTGCAGGGATGTCGTTTACAAAACTACCACTAGATTCTTTCAGCATTTTTCCCACCATGCAATTTTTCCCATCATGCTCTTTTCATTTTTTTCATTTCATTCACTCTTCATCGCCGGTAATTCTCATTCTTGTTTGTTCATTCTTGTTCTTCTTGTTTTGACTCTGAGGTTTCCTGTTTCTGCTTTTGTTAGAGATCATCTATAGGTCGTGGACTGTTTAACGTCACTGCGACTTGCATCTATATCAGACAGGGGTCAGATTACTACCTAAAACCTCACTGAGATGACGGGAGCACTGTGACTCCAGTAAAACTCCTAGTTTTACTTAAGACTGGGGCTGAGCATTTTGCAAAAATATTTGTGATTATTTTTCCCTATACTGCTACTGGGATTTATTGTGCAAATATTTTTAGATTTTACATCTTACGTGTTACTTAACATAAACACTTGGAAATGAACACTGACATTCATTACAGCATAACAACCTATGAAATATATGTGCTACTTTTGACTGCTTTTTGCCCATTTTAGTCACTTTTCACTCTTTTCTGCACTTTTGAACCATTTTTGCTACTTTCTAACTATTTTTAAAGTTTTATTTCCAATTTTCTTGCCTTTGAAACACTTTTGCCACCTTAAACTTACTTTGATTGCTTCTTCTTGCTGTTTTTGCCAATTCTCACCTCTTTGATTGTTGCTCTTGCAAAGATAGTTTTCTTCTATTTGGCTCTTTGGTTGGGCAGAGTTAAGTAAAACTGGTATAGAGCATTAACATCTGCAAAAAAAAAAAAATTCTGGCATTTTGACACATTTAAGGTTAAAGAAATATTGCAGTCAGTGATCAGAATATTGCAGGAGGCCATGTTGCGATTTAATTTATTTGCGATAAATTGCTCAGCCCTACTAAAGGCTTTTAGTTTTTAGTCTGGGTTTGTGAAAATCTTTTGGAGTAAGCCCAGCATAAGCGAGCGAAAATGGAGGTTTGGGAGAAATTTAACCTGGAAAAGACGCGCTACATTTTTAGAAATTATTCCAGCTGCAGAATTCATGAGAAAAGCAGCTGAGATTGGTTGTGGACAGAGTTGCCGGAGCTTCATATTTGATGGCAGAGCCCCACAGAGGAATCTCTTCACCTCTTACCGCCACACTTTCTGTGGCCCTCGGGGGAGGCTATGGCAGCACCGCCCGCTCTTGCCAAGCCTCGCAGAAACAACACGGGCTGCTGAGGGACAGGTAAATTATTCATCTATGATTTATCGGCCGTCCTGCAACTGGTGAGGAGCCGAGGCAGAGGCTGCAACCCGCAGGCAGAGGAATCCACTGGGGGTGTCCAAATGAGGATGAGGAGGATGGAGGAGTGAGGAAGACGCTTAGACACTTTCTTTTCTTTTTCTTTTTTTTTTTTGATGGGGAAAATAAAACCTTAACTCCATTCAATTTCAACATTTTAGGCAAACTAGACTTTCATCTTCCTCACTGTGGATGGCTCCACATAAAGCACAGCTAAAACACACCATGAGAGAGTGTGTGGGGAAAACAAACACCAGGCTGGAGGTTAAGTGCTCTCTCTGTGCTCCCGGTAAAATTCCTGAGCTGGCTGCCAACGCTCGGTTGCCATTCCTCTGAAGGAGAGAAAAAAATGAATGCGAAGGAGGGTGGGAGGGTGTGAGAAGAACAGAGTGAGCATTTAGCTCATTTTTTCACCTCCTGTCATGATTAAAAAAAGGGGAAGCAAGAGGAAATAGTGACAAATATTACTGGTATGAAACCTGAGAAAGCGTGTAATTGTTAGACAATGTATCTGCGGTGACGTCTGTGAGGTTTAAAAATGAGACAGAGGAAGAAAAAGTGAGAAAACAAGGGGGGATACTTTGAGCGAGGGGGTAGGAGAGCTATTTCAAGCATGCAAAGAATGTAACAGGGTGGGGCCCATATGTACGCCAAAAAACGAGAAAATATTTTGAATAGTTGAGAGTGTTGGAGGCTTGTGTGGAAGTGTGGCTGAAAGATTCATGATGTCATCTAAATAAGTGAAAAGAACGACGAATCAGAGATAAATCCAGACAGTGGGGGAAGGTGAAAAAAAAAGGGCTTCTCTTGTCACCAAAAACAGCTTCCCCCTCCTTTTCCCTGTCTGACTGAAAGAAAACAAACCACAGACCAGCCTTCTTCACAGTCTTTCCTGTCTGAAACGGGCGTTACTCCCCGCAGATGTTTTTGTATTAAAAATATACAGGAGGATTTTTTAAAAGCTGAAATAACTTGGGTCAAGGGCAAGGAAAGGCGCCACGGTTTCAGTAAAAAGGAGTAAACAAGCTTGTTTAATGAACACGTCTGTGCTAGGGAGCTGTTGTGACATAATTATTACAACATCTCCTAATTCATGTTCCTCTTTTAGCACAGCCTGTCATCTTCGAGTACACACAGGGAGTTACGACTACTGCTTTAACCGAGAGTGAAATTCCCTCAGTTAATGCTAACCTGATTACGCTACATTCCAGCTTCAGGTTTCAGATAGAGATAATCAGTCTGCAGTCGTGGGTTGTATCACAGCCAGGAGTAAAAGAAGGAAAGACACTTAGTTTGGGCGACAGTGGGCCAGATAGTCAGGGTAGGGCACGGAGACGGGAGGCCAGGCAGCAGCAGCGGTGATAAGCAGGCCCCGGCACTCACGGGATTGAGGCCTGAGATAAGAGCCCAGAGCTGTCGCGGGATGACTTTATCATACAGAAACCACTGGGTGAGCGTGGGGCGGAGGGGGATCCGCACTGCTGGGACTGGAGCAGGGCCAGGGGGGGAGCGAGATGGGTCCCCGGGTTGGAGTTAGAGCGGGGACAGAAGCCCACACAGGCGGTGTGGTGTTGGGCTACTGGATAGGGAGGTAGAGACATGTCAGATAGAAGAAAAGGAAAGCAACTCTGGGTCCTTTCACAACCTCTACACCTCACCCTGTCAGACGGATGCCACCACCTAATTTATTACCAGGGAGGAGAGAGACAGAGAGAGAGAGTGGGGGACCGCACTGGGGCAAGAGAGAGGCAGACAGAAAACGACAGCACAAAGCCTCCTATTCTGCTTTCTCACACTGGTGGCAACGGCTCAGTAAACCAGCTCACAGAATGGCTCTCGGTTAATTAAATTCCAGCTTATAAGTGGTGCTTTGGGAGGGAATGTGGGGAGAAGAGAGAGGGGTTGTGGAGGGGGATATAACAGGTTTCTGCTTTGCAACAACAGCCTTGGCCTAACACCCTCAAATCTCTCCTCACGTCAGTCTCCATCAGTGATTTCTCCAAGCTCTACTCTGTATCGTACTTTCTGCCTGTGCTCAACCTTATTAGCTGCTGAATTGATTGCGTGTCAGAGGTTAGTGAAGGTCTAACTGTGTTGCTGAGGGTCAAACTAAAGCAGGAGAGTCCACTGCTGCTAGACTGACGGAGAATATAATGGGGCGACCCTGACAGATTGACAGAAATATGGGACATTACCTGGAAAAGCAAACCCATCCCATTTATCAGTTCTCAAAACAGCTGTTCCCCAGGGATCTGTTTTCTGCAGTGGACAGGAGACAGTTTGTCCTCCGAATGCTGACAGCTCTCCAGGGAGGGTCCTACTAAATCACGACACACAGAGACAAACAAGCAGACACAAACCTGTGTATGCAGAGGGGGGATGATGATGATGATGATGACGCCAGGAACAAATGGAACGATGCCCCATGCAGCGCAGTGTGCAATGAAACAGCGGCTTGTTTAATCTGCCGTACAAACAGAACTGGATAATGAGCATGTTAGGAAAGCTAAGGGGAGTTTTATTAAATATTTTCCATCAATCTGACTGTTTTGATGCCTTTAAAACACTCCATGAAAACAAACACAGTCCTCCATTTCTCTCCTGCACCGCTACCCTACAACTGAGCCCTCGCCTCACTACCGGGCTACATCTCTGGATGTTATATGGGCTGTCTCCTCCTGCCAAGAGAAAATATAGCAATTTGAAGCTGCTTGTTGGCTGGCAGATCGTAAAGAGAAATAAAAAAACCTCCATAGCAGGTGTCACCTCAGGGAGATGAACAACTGCAACGCAAGGGGATTTCAAAGAGGGGCCTGTCAATCGGCCGGAGTGACCTTGAGGGAGTACAAACATATTGGGGACGCCCAGGGCGGGAGCAGGCGTCACGCACAAGGGTGGTGTCGCCTTTCTTCAGCCGTGGAAACAGCTGTGTCGACACGCACAAGACTTTGGGTGGGTCAGAGAGACGGGTGCAGCTGTCGGGAGGGCGTACTCCGGAGAGATGGACCATTACAGGAAGTTAGAACAATTCAGACTTTTGCTTGACTCTTACAAAACTGAGCTCTCAACAAGTTCATCACATTAAAGTGAATAAAACGGCACTTTACCAGAAGTCAAACGCTGTCAATGCTTTTTTATCAACAACACAGAAAAACTTCCCTGCAGAGAGAAGCAGTTGATGTATCGTTGACAGATGAGGACAGTCCTTTCACTCAGTGTTTGGTGCACTTTTTTTTAAAGCTTGCTGGTTTTGTTTCTTCCTCTGCTAGCTGATCAATAGCTTTTCATGTAGCACCTGCTTCATTCTGACGCCTTGACAAGATGATCGCTTTCGATGAGACAGAACTGACAGAGAAGTCTCCCTCACTAGAGGAGGAAAATACCCACAAGCACACACTCAAAAAAATTACAGCCAAAACACTGTTTTGGGTGAATCCACCACAAAAAAACAAACAGACTCTGAGTTCCTTTCTTGAGTCTATTTTGAAAAGACTGGAAGTTGCAGGTGAGCATGATGCTCTCCTTACTTCTAGTAAAGAGGAGGAAAATGAAACGTGGTCTGTAGTCAACAGAAAAAATGTGATCAGTTTTATTCCAGACTTCAAACAAATCTAGACTAGACGTCTGAGTTTTCACTGGGTGGGGTCGTTACAACCGGGAGCTGGGACTCGCATGTTGCATCCCAGCTTTGACAAAAAAGCAAACCAAACCGCCCCTAACAGGATCCAGACAGTCAAACCAGGTCTCCTCTGAACTGGGTGGCTTTCATCACACACATGCGATTTCTGGCGTTGGGGTAAAGTTTAGGCTGGTGCTGTGGTAACCCTTGTAAACCTCAGACTTGTTCAGCTTCAGAAGAGAGAAGCAGACGTTGAGAGGTTAATACACAGCCAGTCGTGATTTGTCAAACAACAGAATGTTTTGTCTGTTTTTATATTTGTCAAGTGCTGAATGGAACAAACGTACTATTGGGACTAATTTCTAAACCTCTTATGATATTTTATCTGCACCTTTGAATGCAAAATTTTGGGAAAGCGTCAACAAGATGTTAAGTTAAATCAGTCCGACGTGTTTTGTAACTCTGCCTCATAATAAGCACACGTCACCCCGACTCCTTAAGACCAGTGTTTCAGCTTCACTCTGGCAGCTTTGGGAGGTACAGAGAGTGTATAATGCATCGCTGAGAAGTGCAACACTAAACTTAGTGTGTCAAACCAAATCTGATCCTAATCAACAAGAGTGGTTTCAGGGGCTTGTATATAAATACACTTGTCACAGGTTTAGATGTTCATAAAATCATCATCAAAAAATTCTCAACCTCACAAAGCGAAAGCCAACATTTAAAAAAAAAGCCCTCGACTGATGTGTTGTAGTAAAGTGCTAAAAAGATTACAGTTAAGACAATTCTTCGCCTGGTTAACACAGACACTTTGACTTACAGCAGCCGAGCTGTTAAGTAAAGTGTGAGTGAAAGGTGCTCGGACTGCATGGTTCCTGTCCTGAAAGCTGTTAGGGTGTTCGACTCGCAGGCGAGGGGAGCAGGAGCTAAAAGAAACAAAAAAAGCCTACTTCTGAAGTCCTCGTCTGAATGAAAGCGTCAAAAGAAACTCAAATGAGCAACAAGCTCTTCCAGGAATTAGACACTGCGTAGTTTTATAATATCTTGGTAGCAAATTTCCCCACACTTCTGGGAGAAATTTTGTACATGTCTCAAAATGTGCTTTTATTTTTGCACCCAACACTCTGGCAGCATTAAGGAGACACTTCCGAAGTGTCACTAAAGGTTCCTCTGAATGCTGACAGGAGTGTGTTTTCAGGGGTAATACAATTTTATGCTTGAACTGATGTAGTTTCCTGTTAGGCGAGGAGGAAAATAGTCCCCTTTTTGTCTAAAGTGGCTTGTTTATCACTCAGTAAGAGAACAAGAAAATCTTTGCAGACCGGTTTAGCGGCTGCATACTACAACACCTACTCATGTAGACATGCAACCGAAACCGTGAGGTATGCAGAGCTCTGTGCATCTAATGAAAGCGCTCATTCATGTCGCGAAGTGGTCAGAATGCGTGTTATTTTTAATCCTCCGTGTCATGGTCTCCAGTCCGAGACTACTCACAGCGTGGGGACAGGCGGCTAGGGGGGCTGTGGCGCTCTCTAGTGTCCCCAGCTCAGTTACATAAACCACGGGTCCTACCTTCCGCTTAGACCAGCTTATGTTATTGATACTATCAACAAAAACTGAGAATACGGCTTGTTTATCAGTGCCGCTCCTCGTGCCAGTGTAAGTAACAGGGGCGGAGGAAGTACAGGTAGACAGACGAACCCCGTCTGGACGGCGCCGCCGACAAAAGACGACGTAATTTTTGGTAGAGCAAAAAAACACGACGACTGCTGCAGCAAGGGGAGGAAATATAGCCGAGAAAACAGCCCCTCGCTTGAGGATAAATGTTGCAGCAGCACAGCACAGGAGACAAATAGTACAGTGCCCCTTTTAATGGAAAAGTTGGAAATTAATCTTAGTGCACTCCCCCTCCCAGCAGCAAATCACTGGCCATTGTTTGGGCAACAAGCAGACACATTCCTCCGTGCTTTCAGCTCGGCCGCTGGGCAACTACTTCCTAACCCAACCTCTGGAAGCACAAATAACACAAGTCAACTTTTGTAACACTTCTCGCTGTTTGTCTCAAACGCTTCTTAGGTCCCAAACGAGAGCCCTTCTTTGTAAACGCTGTCGTTTTTGGTTCCTCCAGAGTTCACCCAGTACTCGCTAGCTTCAAATGTGGCTAACTGGAGCTAAATTGCTCTGGAACATGTGGAATCAGGCCCCAGCTAATTAAAGGGAGAATCCACAGTCATACATGTGAAGTAGCTTTAAAAACTTTGAGGTAAACTATCCTGGTGTCCAGGCTGAGAGAAACCGTCTGGATATGTTTTTCTAAGTAAGTGGGAGAAAGTTTTTGACTCGTCGCCATAAAGTCCGGAGAACAGTAACAAACTCTGTGGAGCCTGACGTTAGCAGCACAACTCTTAAATCGCACCTCGCAGTTGTTTTTGATCGGGAAACTTCACGGGAATAACAAACGATGTGATTTCTAGGATGTGAGAACAGCCTGAGGTGAATTTAGTGTATTGTTGTGACTGCCACGGTCAGCATTATCAGTGTATCCGATGGAAGAGCGTCATGCAGCAGCAGCAGGGACGAGCCGAGCCGGACTGCGCCGTGGTCACCTCCTACCCCACCTCCTCCCCGGTGTGTCCACGCTCCCCCTTACCTTCGTCGAGAAGCCTTTCCAGGTGTGTGAAGATGCCGCAGAGATTTGGCAAACTGGTCATGAGCTTCTTCTCGTTTAATAATTGCATCAAATAGTCGGGACTCGGCCTCGGTCGCTCCTTCACTTCGACCTCTCCGACCATCATCTTTGCGGCGAGAAAGGAGAGCAAACCACCGCGAACACACAGAATCCTCTTTTAGGAAAAGGGGAACAAAAAACGAAAAAGAAAAAAAAACTTGCGGCTCCAATCCCTCGCTTCCCTCCTCCTTAAAATTTGAAGACTCGGCAAACCCCCCTGAAAAATCAGGTTTGGTTTGTTCTCGTTGTTGGAGTGGAGAGGGGGCAAAAAAGAAACCGTTATCTTCCTTCCAGAGACTCGTGCGCTGTACTCTCCTCTACGCCGTGTGCGCTCGGGGACGTTCGATTCCACCACTGTAGGCGCGAGAGACTGTTCCACCGGAAAGGCTCCGTCCTTCTCAACGGTCATTGGCCAGCGGGGCTTTGGGAGACTAATGGGGGAACCAATCGGCACCCACACACCAACCAAGAGGGCGGGGCGGAGCTGTTTTCTGAATGATGGACAGGAATTCCAGCCAATGGCGTGAAGTGCGCAGGAATGCACATAATTCTAGTGAAGAGGAAAAGCTCACAGTTACTTCTTTCTCTCCTTCTTCACTGATGACATTATTTTGGCCATCAGAGCTGATCAAATCACATTAATTAAAAAGTTTGAATTAAAAACCCCTTTCAGAAAGATATTATCTCAGAAGTATGCTGATATGAGAGTCAGGAGAATTCCCTGAGAATAAACTGAAAGTATTGGAAGATGATCTACAACACTGCTTCCCAAAATTTCTTTGCAGTGCCCCCCTTTTATAGATGGAATTATTTTTAGGCCCCTCCTATTCTCCGACACCAGCCACATGCTCCGAAATGAAGACGCTCAAACGTTTGCTTCGTTTGCAAACATGCAAAGGCCTAATTTATTTGGAACACTGTCACAAATTATATTTACACAACTTTAGCTTCAATTTGTGACATATTGCAAAATAGCAAAAAAAAAATATTCTAAATGATTGCTGAATTTTTTTTTTCTTTAACTAATGAAAAGACAAAAAAAAAAAGAAAAAAACATGCCTCTGTGTATTGACTTTTTCCTTGACAGTAAACATCAATTACTAACAAACACAGGAAGTTGTCGATTTAATAGCTGAAATATTACAAGTGGCAATGTAACGTGTGCTTTAAATTGTAATTGTGTATCATCACACTCTTGAGCCTCTAACTCCGGCGCTCCTACCTTTAACTCCTTGGCCTCTTGCCCCCTGGTCATAACTCCACACCACTGATCTACAAGAAGAAATTTCTTTTTCAATTGGGAATGAGATAAGGAGTGCAAGAAGCACAGACTAAAACAGCTAACATCAGTTTAAAACTGATCTTAAGTAAATGTTTAATAGGAGTCTATACAATAGTGGTGTGTGATACGGCAAAATATGGTATCAATCCAAAACCAAGCAAATATGGGGCCAGTATTTTCTACATTGATAACAGTATGGATACTCTTTACGTAGAAAAGGAGAGTCAACATTACTCAAGAATAACACAAAACAGAAACTAATGATCCTTTTCATGAATAAAACAAAATAACATTTTTTTTTTAACCAAGTAATAACCTTGTGCTTTAATTTTTTCTGCTTCATTGTAAAATAGTAAATCCGAAAGTTCATGGATATCAACAATTAATTCCAGCAGTTAAGTTATCATGTGTTCAAACAGCTTGCATATCATGTTCCCTCATAGCATTGATGTGTAATATAGCTTTCTTATATTGTATTGATAGATCTTGTGGTGATGCTTTGAGTGAAGAGAAGTCATCTGAGTTTTTATCCTCGTCCATTCTTTATTGGTGACAGCAACATAAAATGTGAGAAAAAGAAGTAAAAATTAATAGATAAATAAATAAAAGTAAACAGGCTACTGGACTTCCATTTCTGTGTTAATAAGTTATTTTGACTTCCATTTTGTAGTGTATCACTTTGATTGGTATTCCCGGGTTTTAACAGTTACTAAAATGGTTCAAGCATACTGCAGAAGGATTAAAAACAATTACACTGCTTACAAAGTCTCTGGGATGTTTAGCTCTTCACCCACTAAGTTTTAGAGGTTGCACAAGACCATCATGTTGCAGTTCTAGTGTGAAAACAACATTCCTGTGACTACTTGAGGGCAGTCCCTGTGTTCTTTTTTAGATTTTTACGAGCCCTGGAGTTATTTTAGGTCCAGCATTGTTGTGTATGTATCACTTTATTTTGTACACACAGAGTTATCAGATTTTATTTGTCATAGCAAGTCGAATGTATGTTCAATAGTCTCCTTTATACTCTACTTGTGCTCAGTGGAGGTAATGCACTTGCCGAGAGCTGCATTCATATCAGGCTTTGTAAGCTTCACCTTAGGGTGCTGCCATATGAAAAAAAAAACATGGAAAAAGGTTAACTCATGTTGTCTATATTGTACAAGACGCCTTTTGTTACTCAAGACTTGTACATCTTGTTATCTGCCATGAGACCGATTGATCACCGTTCCACTGATCAATAGAGCCTTTTCATTGTCCTGTCCTTGGAAGGACCTTTCAACATATCCTCCGAAGATTAACATCCCTGATCAATGGAACACACACAAACCAGCTACCTCCGCTTTCTCACATCCTGCATAGTGTGAAAATAAACCACAACTGGTGTGTTTTGATTTGGACAGCTGTTGGCTGAGAGGGGCCCAGGCTAAATATGAGCTCTGACCTTGGCCCTCATTCAATTTGTCCACTTACTACTCACCCACTCATGTCTTTGTGAAACAGTCCCCATACTGGGTGCATGAATGTTAAAACAGCTGCACTTTGCCCTTCCGGCAGCAGTGTGCAGACATTGTGTAGTGAATAAAGCTCAGACTCTTAGTTTAAGTGTAGCAGGATCAATACATTGATTTCACAAAACTAACTGGACTGGACAAGTTATATTAGATTAAAATTTGGCACATTTTATTACTTAAAAGATGTATTAAAAACACACAAACCCATGTATCCTACAATAAATATTTTACATCAGTCGCTCATTGCCTGATATCAGTATCTGAGAGAGCAGCAGGCGTCAGCTGCCCGACATCAAAGCAGGCAGATACAGTTGCCCTAACAACCAGTGCAACACATTTACTGGATCCTCTGCCCTCTGTCAACATACAGCTACATTATGTTCTTGCTATATTTGTGAAAGAGCTTTGGGTGAGGTTCAGACATGTTTCAGATATATTCAAGCATTTTATACATAAGTTATGACCGGGAGGGCTTCATATGTGAGGCAAAAAGACATCATTCCCAGTCTTCATCCATGATGAAATAATGTTTCTCTGTCAAAATGTGACTTTGAAAGAACAGAGCACAAACGATGACTTCTTAAACTTTTATTCCTTGAAATGTGTTTGAAACTGTATGTCACTAAAAAAAAAATGTTTTTCTTGACTTGGTTTGAAACTTCACTTGTCCCTCTACCATGGCCATTCTACATGAAAGTGTCTGATGTTACTGATGTGATTGTTTTCATTTAACCCCTTCCATCATGTAAACACAGATCCTATGTTTCTGCAAGACGTCTTGTCATGTGCACCACCGACAATTAACACACGTCATGTGACATAAGTCCTGTCACCCAGCAGAAACAGAAATATTGAAGCCATGAATGATAAAAGCTCCCTTTAAGTCAAAAACTGATAAGTGATTTTGGTAGATAAGAGTCGGCGGATAGGCAGGGGGAATGAGAAACCCCGTTTTCATATGGCTCTGAGATAGCTAAATTGTTCATGGTGTTGACTTTATGCTTCTCTTTTATTTCCACCCTTAATCTTTGAACATAAGCGATGGAAAAAGTCACAGACTTCTTGCATCAAAAAGAATCTGGCATTTATTCTGAGCTTTGAAAATGGGTTTAGTTCTTATCTCAGCGGTGCGCATGGTAATTTGCACCTTGCCTAGCGCTGATTCTTCTGAGTTGGGTCACAGACGGCTCCTGTGTGTGTGCTGATATGTGTGCGAAATAGAGACACAGAGTTAGAGGGAGAGAGGGAGTTACTGCAATAGACAGAGAGAGCAGATACCTGACTTTCTTTATGTGTGTGTGTGTGTGTGTGTGTGTGTGTGTGTGAGAGAGACTGTGCTTCTGCCTTCTGACAGCCCCAGAGTAAACACAAGCGATATTAATCCCCCTTTTTGCTCCCCCTGCCCTTATGTTTTCGTCATTTTTAATAACACGGTTTCTATTCAACAATTAATCCAATTAACAAGGATCCAGATAATTAATGAACATGCGTTTAGCCCCTTTTGAAGAGAAGCTGTTAACTCACTGACAATGAGCTCAGAGAGTGCCCTGGGTTTTCAGCTGAAAGTACTCTGACAGAGACAATAGGGCCCTCAGTAGGGGCCCTGTAGATTGTCGCTGCCTGCCTCGGGGGCCAAAGCCGCAGGAAAGTGAGTGGGAGACGGCATCGCTGTCGAGGCAAGGCTGTCTATGATAACAGCTTCTCTGGAGGAGGCAACAGAAGCCCACAGGCCCTGATAACACACACACACATAGTATATGAGTACAAACATGAACAACATCTTTCCCTGTTTCTTTTGACTTACTACTTTGGGGTCTGTGGGGAGAAAAGTGCCGGCAGAATCTGGGTCATTTACATTTTGAGGAAAGGTGTGCACATAGTGCAACAGAAATAAATGTCCTTCCAGCAACCAAAGCACATACAGAGCATATACAGAGAAACACATAATGTACCTATTATTCATTTTAACTGGTATCATAAGCATGACGTGACAAATGACCTCCAGCGCTGGTGTCTTCATGCACTGTTGCACTCGCACTTGTTTTTAGCGCTCTTGTATTGAATACTGTGTGCACATTTGTTATTTTCAAAAACTGGATGTTATTTATTTGATTTAAAATCACCCAAAGTAAAAAACAGCAGAAAGGGGAATGGGGATGAAGGATGTGTTAGAAAAAGAGATGGAGGGTTGTGACACAATGACCAGAAATCTAATCAAATCACCCTCTGTTTTCACTGTGATGTGATAGAGTAGATCTCTTTAAGATATGAGCTTTGAGAGCCCTGTTACTCTTTGGTCAACACGGGTTTGAAATGTTTGTAAGAGCAGTCAACCTGACAGCTGTTAGTTTAAGTTTATTCTATTGGTTTTTATTGAGACAGATGAAGCCTCAAAATCTTGTAGTTGTACAAAATGAATCTAAAACAACCACTGCAATAGACACTGATGTTATGAACTGGTGAAGCTGTAGTACTGGTTCTCTGCCCCTGCCACAATCCCAACCAACACTTTTAACTCACCAATAAAACAATAAAGAGTCCCTTACATTCACACAACCTCATCAATAGAGCTGCCAAACATGGTGCTATGACCTGTTTTAGCACCAAAAACTAATATCTAAAGGACAGTGACAAACAGCAATTGGCGAAAAAAATATGCTTCAAACTTGTTAAAACATGAAAGATGTTTGTTGAAATGGTTTGTTGGTGTCATAGTACCCCAGATGACTTTTCTACAGTTTTTAAACAATTAAAGAGTCAGTCCCATCAATTTTTCAAACTGTGTTCCAAGAAGATACGTTTGTGTATTGATTAAATAAGTTGATTGTTATGAAACAAAGTCTCAAAGTTTGTTCAAAATATTTAATTTCTGAACTCAGTAAAATGGGGTTTGTTGTGCTGAACAAGTCAGTATGCTGTAGACACTAATGTTTTCTCTCTATTTTTGGTTTAGCTGGTATGCTATCATTTTAAATTTCATTTTTACAGTGGAGTAGATTGTTAGAAACATATTCATAGACTTTTTTTTCAGAAACATTGATTATGCTATTTGACAATTATCTGTTTCACCAACTGACCATGTCTTTTATTTTTTTAACAGCTTCTTAAGATATTTTAGCTTCACTGTATTGGAGCTGTTATGTCATTCTCATTAAAATATTATACATTTTGGTTTATGTTGGCACTTTTGGGTTCACAAATATAACAGAAAAGATTACTTTATAAGGAAATTTATGTCTAGCATTGGCAAATCCAGTTGATCTATTTTTCGGAGGGCTGTTATTGTGAAAAAAAGTATTATATGGTTGGTTACTGATGGTTCTCTATGCTGCCAAAGTCAAAATCAAATGAGTGCTTCTTCTTATTTTTAGCTTAAATGTCTTAATTTAAGCTTGATTCACATATTAAGTACAGAAAAATATTTTATTTCAAGATTTTACAAGTTAAGACTAAAGCTTGAATTGCTTGTAATGAGAGAAGGAAATCTGCAGGCTGAAGAAAAGAATTTAAATTTCTCGAATTGGGAGAATATCCTTATTTCAAGAAACTAAACTTGCCAAGAACAAGATCTGGATTGCATATAATGAGCAAAAAGTATCTACTGATAGAATGAGGAAGAATTGGCTCATTTCTTTAATAGGACATTTCCCTGGATTTGTTGGCTAATGTGACTCATATTAAGTCGTGTGAGACATAAGACAAAAATACTTTCTTGGTTTTGTGTTTTTAGTATTGTAGGACCAGAAGCATCTCCAGTGCTGTAGCTGCCAGCTGTGAATAAGAGGTGGGACTGGTGTCTTGGGTGGGGAGACTTCTATTCATCATGCTATATTTGACACATACATGCGACTGGGATAGTGGGGTGTGGAAAACTGAAGCTAGGAGAAAGAGATGTGCTTTCAAATTCATGTAGACTTGGCTTAGTTCGTAAGTAATAACATGTTTAGGGTGTGAGTTAGAAAATGAGCCGAATTTGACTGAAACATGTTTATTTTTTTCCCTCCTCTGAAGTGAGACTGCACACAAGAGAGGGTGTGTGTGCTACAAAAACACAGTTCAAAGAAGAAATGTCAGCTGGAGGAGTGGAGCAGCATGAGGAAAAATCTATCACAATCCAATCCAACATTCCTGAGTTTACAATAACCCTTTCTATTCTCTGCCACCACAGCTATTCACCACTCACCATTTTGCTAAAGGTCACCTTGGGTGTTGTAGTCTGGATGCTCCAGTGGTTCCCCAATCTGCTGATGGGAAAGCCTGTTGGCCCTCCTGTTGTCACCCCGACAAGGAGAGGAGGGGCAAAAGATGGTGGTGGGTGAGTGAGGGGACAGCTGGAGCCAGTTGTGATGGGAAAACAGCGCCTCAATAATCCCACCTCGAACCTGCTCCACATCAATCAACAGGAGGGAACAACAAAATCAAGAATTTTACAGCACGTGGCATTAGAGCGGCTCAGGATAAACACCCTCACTTCCTTTTTTTGGTGTCAATATGGCTTAGAGAAGCTACATCTGTCTGTCCGATTGTTAACAGTGTGGATCCATTCCTCCTCTACTGAAGGAGCCTGTATTTGTTTACTTGCCTATTCGCTTGTTTGTGTGTGCCTGCCAGCCCGAAAGAATGACAGAAATGAGTGTTTGTGAGTGATAAGACCTGTGGGAGAGGAAGAGGGCATAGAAGAAGAGAGAAGTCAGGAGGAGGAAAGTGACAGAAAGAGGAGAGAATCCTCATTGATCCAGTCTGTTCAGGGACGGATTGATCCTGCAGTGTGGTCTGAAACGGATCTGATCACACACAAAAATCAGCCTGACAATCACAGAGGAACAGATAAGAGATTTAAGCTCACAAACCTAAACAGAAAACCGGGATGTGAGATTTTCGCTGACTTTATTGGTATTTAAAGGTAAGCTTCACAGTGGAGAACAGAGTATGATCTCCTCTTTCATGGTGTTTACATTATTCCTGCACTCCTGAATTAAGCCTGTGAATCAGACACCTGGCATATGGAGAGGCAGATAGATAAATCTCCATTGTGCGGTCCTGTCTTGCACATGCTCATTGGCTCCCAGGATGAGCACGGAGTCCGCCAGGCAGACGTGAACAAGACGAATCATTCCCCTGGGGGGCATTTATTTCTGTTGCACAGCACAATCCCTTCATTGCTGGTCCTAACAATCTGCCTTTTGAGACTATAATGCCGGAAAAGAGAGACAGCTCAGCAGAAGAGGGGACAATGGGAAAAAAGGAAGGATGCGATAAAGAGGGAGACTGATGAAGACTTCTTGAATGTGTAATAAATCCTCCCAAGTATGCAGGGTTATGACGTGCGACAAACAACCCAACTTTGATCATATTAAGCACGGACCACAAGGATGAATTATTTGATTTTCAACGCAGTCACATTTAGCTTGTTTGTTCAGATAAGGAAGCGTGGCAATGTTGTTAAGTGCCAGATTCTTTTCTGTTTTTCACTTGTGAGAGAAAAACAGATTACCCCCACCCACACACACTCTTTTCCCCCTGCCACCCCTTCTTCTTTGGTCTCTTATCCCTCTCCTTCTCTCTCTCTCTCTCTCTCTCTCTCTCTCTCTGCAGCTGACTGCTCCTAAATCTCAGGTCTGGCCAGAGCTAGACAGCTCTCTCTAGCAGGTGACACAACATCCCACTTCCTTCCATCCATCCACTGACGCAGCCCACACAGTCTCTCCTTCCTTTCATTTCTCTCAGTTCTAGATCCGCGATGTACCACCTCTTGTCTTCCGTTTTATTCAACATGCCCCCTTGCTTAAACTCCAGACATTTCCACACCGCTTTCCCCTTTTCCATAATTGTCTTCCTCCGCCTCAGCCTTTTCTCTGCTTTTCTCAATCTCCTTTTTCCCCTCTGTCAACAGAACGCTATCGGCGTGCTAGTGTAGCTTTTGTTGCTCAGCTCACTGCAATACAAAAGCCTTTGTTGGCCTGCCACCGCTGTGATGTGGTGAGACGGAGATGCACAAGGACAAACTTGAGCTCCGTGGAGCCAGCTTTCAGAAAGTCACTGTTCATTTTGAGATAACAGCTCAACCTGAAGGCTGGAGTAGCTGGTGGGGTGCGAGCCAGACACGCATGTAAACACTTGTCTGCGTCATGGCCTGTGTTGATCTGAGAGGGCTGTTCGAAATTCAGTGTATAAATCTTCCCATGTGGGCGCAATGCTTTGTGTTTCCATCAGTGAAATGGCTCGCATGTGTTCCTCAGTGGGAGTTATTGCTGGCTGCAGGGCAGTGGCAGCTGTTGTGAGAGGCTGAGCTAGCTAGGCTAATAATAACCCCGGAGCTGAGTGAGTGCCCATCGGGCCCCACATCGTCTGGGGTTGACCCTGGGAGTCCAGTTGCAGTGGAGAGTGAGGATTGGACCAGGTCATGGATTAGAGACCACTCTTTCAGCCTCGTGAGGACAAAGGCAGGTGTGCAGGAATGCTACACACGACAGTAAACACTGATGTTGTGGCAGCCTCAGTGCCCCACAGTGGAAACTTTGAGAAAAAACAAAAAGTTGTACTTGTGCAGACCAAAGGTTTACATGTTTTTCATCTTTGGGTTTGCCGCATAATCAGAAACCGAGCATGAACACGTCTCTTTTTGGTCTCAAATAGTCAGAGGATCTTAAAATTTAGTAAAAAGAAACAGTTTAAGTAACCTAAACTGTTTTTTCTGCCAAAAGTCTCATCAGCATAAAATCTGTTTCAAGATTCAGTAACATCCTCAAATTGCGTGATTTAAGACCAAGACATGAATTGAAAACACATTTAACCACTCGACTGGTTCAGACTTGTACAAACACATCAAAACAATATGAAAGAGACGCCGCACACCCCGATACAGTTAAACATCCTCATGAACATTAGTTCATCATATCTATCATGGATTTTGTGCCTAAATCAGTCATATTTTCCTTGTTCCTATGCAGTTATATGCTACGCTCTGTTGCCCCTAACTTACAACGACAGAGCCACCACTATCTCTGCCTCCTCCCTCTGAAACTCCCTACAAAACACATCCACAACTTAAATATTAACACCCCCTAATCTCAGCTTAAAACCCATCTTTTTAGATGTTGAGGGTTGGTTTATTGTGCTTTCTTTGTTTGTCTCTTTATATCTGCAGTCTCTTAAGGGCCTTTGAGAACTTTGGAATGCACAATACAAAATAAACATGTTATTATTTTATTGAAAGTGAAATTAAGGTTACAAAATAATGAAATTAGACTCTTTTTTTATATATAAACGCTCAGATTTGAACAGACCACTGCAGTATAAGTGCTGCAGGTGGAATGAACATTATCACCAACAGCTTAGCCCATGTTTTAACCTTTAATCTGTGCTCTATCACTCTCCTGTTAAGCTTCCTTCTGCTCCTCTATCCCTCTTCTGTCAGAAAATCCAGCTCCTGTTTCCACTATTACTACAAAAATAATACAAGAAATTGTTTTCAATTGAGAAAAACACCAAACTCTCTTATCACTGCTAAACTCTGTCAGCCGGCACGATGTAGTCATATCGACTTTTGACTTTTTCAAGATCACTTAGAAAGTCCTCACAGTCCCTTTAAATGAAAACAAAGGGCACTATGCTAAACTTGATTTCAAGAAGAAGTCCTGCCTGGGCTTTACTGCTTTCTCATGCACAAGAAGGTGGAGGGACATGTGTTTTTATGGTCCAGCCTAACCTACAAGTACTGACCTCATCTCAATACCTGCAGGGATGTGGACAGTGCCTTTATTTTTGTTCAACAGATGCCTCAGGCGAGAAGAGAACTCCTCCATCAAGTCGAACAGGGTTAATTGGTTACAATGAACTCTTTCAATCAGCTCAGCTATTTTGATTTTTATCTCAGATTTTTGCAATTGTTGTTCTTTGAATACATTCCTGTTTTTCTGTACCAAAAGCATGACTTCATCAAGGAAAAAAAAACAGCAATGCCATTATGCCACAAATTAAATGGTAAATATTAATGCTGTCTGACAATGACACTTAAAAACCTGTTGCATCCTGTTGAGTTGAGCAAGTGGTGTAAAAACTAGTTTCTCAAATGTAGTCAAATATTTCTCAAATGATCCCCCCACTCCCAATAAAAGAAAAAAAAAGTGGGATAATCTCACATAATGTGTGAGGGAAACATGCTGGAATCTACCACCTTGAATTCTGAGCTCAGGCATGTTGAGCAGATTTATCCTAATCTCCTAAATCTGATTCTGTCCTGAGGAGAAACTAACAAAAGGCAGCACAAAGGAGGTGCAAAATGACTGAATGGTACGTTACATCAGAACCGTCACCCTCACATGCAATCATACAGATCTTTCACGACAGACAAGAAATCAAAAACAAGACAAAACAAACAAGTAAATAAATAAAAAAGAGGAGAAAATAACGCCTTGGAAATCCTCTCAGCTGAAAATAATACTGTGGCTTTATCTGTGACAGATACTATCAGCTGTAGGGAAGTAGAGCATGATGTTATAACCTGAGCTGTTATAACTGGAGGAAATACTCTGGATGGGAAGCCATTTGTTTTGTGGTGTTTGTTCGGGCAGTCAAAAAATGATCAATTGCTCATTATAACTAAGGGAGAAGGTGTAGGGTGCGATCATCAGGACAATTTCTGCTTTATGCTGAATTTGTTTGTGAGGCTTTTCTTCATGTTTGAGCACAGAGTGAGATAAGGGAGAAATTCAAGCAATGTCATGCTTGGTTTTTCCAGCCTGTAGGTCTGGGCCAGTCATGCATTGATGCCTTTGATAGACCAAATAACCTCATTGGCTGCCTCCATTCCTGTTCATTTCACACTTCACTCTATTACTTGCATGAGCAATTACAATGGCGTTTGTTGTTTGGTATTGTTTGCTGTTTTCATGAGAGCGTGTGCTCTTTTGAGTCTCTGTGTTTCAGACAGTGTGTCATGGTTGAAGAGGATATTCTCCAGCGCTGCTTTCCAGACTGTCACCTTTCTTAATGAGCTTCAGTGAGTTCCCCAAAGAGGTCGAAACAGACACCATTTAGCATTTAATGCTCATTAGCGCCTGTGATGTGACCTAATTGAGCCAAAGCAATCAGATTGCTTGGCCTTTTAAGTGCATAGAAGTGAAATGAACTCTGGGCAGTTTCTGCATATTATGGCTTGTTTGACATTGTAGCCTAGCTTGAGCATTATGTCAAGAAGGAAATCCAGACTGGTTCTGTTCGGGTACTTTACTTTCAAAGGACTGTGATGACTTTCTAAGTAACCTGGAAAAGGTCTGATATTGCCGGCACACCAAAGTCTGTATGACGACATCACACTGGCTGACAAAGTTTAGCAGTGACAGTTCTGTTTTTTTCCCTGCTGAAAACAATTGCTGAGATTTATAAAGTCGTAACGGAGAGGGAAACAGGAATATTTAACAGAAAAGGGAAAAAAGAGCAAAATAAAGCTAAAAAGGAGAGTGAGAGAGCACAGGTTAAAAGGCTAAAACACGAGCTAGACGCTGAAACATGGGTTAGAGGCTAAAACACAAACTAAATGTTAAAACATGAACTAAAAGCTAAAACACAAGCAAAAGACTTGAAAATTTGCTTCAGGCTAAATCAAAAACTAAAGGCTAAAACACAAGGTATAGGCTGAAACACAGGCTTAAAGGCTAAACATGAGCTAAAGGCTAAAACACAACTGAAAGCTAAAGCATGAGTTAAAGGCTAAAACTTTGGCTTTAGGCTTAATTACCAACCAAAGGCTAAAACACTAACAAGAAGCTCAAACAGGGGCTGAAGGCCAAAACACACCTTAAAGGTGTAAACAGGCTGTTTGTGACAATATTTTATTCTAACCCCCCCATACTGCAGTGGTCTGTTCAAACCTGACAGTCTATCGATAAAATGAAGAGTGACATCCTATTAGTTCTTCTTGGTAGATTAGCACTAGTAGGACATAACAAGGATTCACTATCATTACATGACACCAATATGTTTCAGTGCACCAGGCTGTGAGTAGCGCTTAATGTAGCTGACTACAGAACTACTGTAAAAACTCACAAAGTTTGCTTGTTGTCACGTTTCAAACAGTGCTACGTAACTGTGGATAAATGCATAACCCGCCTCCCATTGTATTTGGTAAAAAAATTACCTTGAACGAAGAAGATCTGCTCTACTTTCACTTTCATAACAATCACATCATGACATCTGCACAAGTCCTCCAGCAGCTCCAAGGGAGTCACTGCAATCCACTTTATACAGATTCTCCTTAAAGTCACTTTAAAGGAAAGGTAAATCAAAATGTTCACTGCACTTTACTTTTTCCCTTCACCGTCCTCCATGTGGAAGCTCTGTTTCCTGAACCACGTAGCTGCTGGCCTGTGGCTCAGTAAAATTGGACATCTGATTCAGGGCAGCAGGGCATCACTGATGCAGTTTGACAAAACCACAGGCTGCTCTGAGTTCGATCAGCTCATCCAGGAAAAAAAGAAAGAGGTGAAACTGTACTCTTGCTTAAAAGTAGAACATGCACACGAACTCTCTCTGATTGATCTCATTACACAGCCTTTTCACCCACGTTGATACATCCAGTGTTGTGAAGGGACCGGGCTGCAAGCCTCTTTCGTCTTTAGCTGCACGGATCAAGCAGCAGAGAGAGAGCAGCACGGGTTCAGCAGTGTGGAACAACTATTCAGTCTCATTCTTTTCAGGATGTGCTGAGGCTGAAATATGAGCATTATGAACCTGTCTTCCTGTTGAGAATAGATTCCTCTGCAGGCCTGTAAAGTTGCTTCTGCTGGCGACATGACTTACAATAAGAGACGGTGCAAGTGTCCTTGTGAGTGTCAGAAATCAATTACACTATGTTTCCCTGGTGGGTCGCTGGAGTGTATATGTATATGTGCAAGTGTGTGTATGTGTGTGAGTGTGTAAGGGAGAAATTGGGTTGTTTAAATCCCATTGTGTCTTGAAAGAAGTTTCCGCTGTGACTGTAATGCTGTAGAGAGGATGGTGAGGGAAAGCAGCTTCAATCCACAGGGTGCAAGAACACAGAGTTGGTAAAAGATGCCCGCTGATGACTTACTGTCTGGTCTGGATGAAAAAAAAAATAAACATGTGTTTTCATGCACAAACAGTCACAAACAAACCCAGATTCACATGAAATACACCGTGGGGTTTTCAAGTTCAAAGCATGTTAACCAATGTGCGTGCATGTGTGTGTGTGTGTGTGTATGTTTGTCTGGAGGAATGCTGTCGGCCATCATTCCCGTGCATCTCTCCCTGCATGTTTAGACAGGCTCTGTCTCCAGCTGGGTTTTGTGACAGAATGGGTACACTGGTGCTGATACAATACAACACAGCACAGAAGCAATTGTGAAAAGAAGCAGTTGTAAAACAGGACAAAACAGTGCAAATGTACACGACTTCAAGGGCTGACACACAAAAAGCAGGCCTGCATCTTTGATATCCCAACTAACTCCCCTTTGTACCTCTCAAGCTGAATTAGCTGCTTTTAAATAATCAAAAGGTTCGCTTTGTTTCTTTTTGTGGAAGCAGAGGAGAAAATATTTCATCTACTTTAGTAAAAAATATCAGAATACATGAAAGTGACACTTTAAAAATATGTCTTAAAAATCTTCTGACAGGTTTAAAGGAACTAGAAAAGTACAAAAATTTTGCAGGGGATCTCAAAACTCTATTCAATGTAGTTTAAGGGGCTGTTTCTCTTTAAATGACAAGTTTATTTATTCATGGTGGATGCTGGTCAGCAAGGATACATTTGCTGCAGATGCCTCGAGTCCTTTGGCCCTCTAATACACAAAGTTAACAGTCCATCAACACCGCTATCAAAACCACTTTTATTTCAGTTTGGTTGTTTTGTTTTTTTCTTTTCAAGCCCAAAGATCCAAACAGCTCATCAGTGTGGTGCATCTGGAGGAACACACACAACAAAAACTCAAATTGAAGCAGGTGTTTATGTCTCATCTTTAGTCAGAATTCTCCCTTCAGTCTTGATGTGAGCCACATTCGGCTGAAAAGTGTAGAAACGTCTTATTTTAAGATATTTAAAGTTAGAAATGATGTTAAAATTTCTTGTAATGAGCAAAAAAAAATTCTGCCAATGGAAAAAGAAAAGATGATTGTCAGGTTTCTTGAAATAAGACTAATGTCTTCATTAAAATTCCACCCCAATGGCACTTTTTTCTCCCTCATTATAAGCAATTCAGACACATTTTTGTCTTGAAATAAGTGGAAATGGGACATTTTTCTGGACTGATCTGGTAAATGTCGCTCATTTCAAGACTAAGAAGACCTTTTTTAACTGAAAACAAGACATACTTGCTTAAATTTCAGTTTTTTGCAGTGCATAAGAGTGATACTTGCCAACAACGCCAGAATAATCAGAAATGAGCTTTCCTGTAGCAAAGTAAAAAAATATACATATGAGCGCTTCACTCTTTTATCGGACCACTTTTCATAAGAACAAACAAACAAAAAAGAACACTAACAAAAAAAAACCAAAAAAAAAACCATATGGTATTATTCAATGCTTTAATTTAAACTTGTGTTGCCCCCTCAGCGAGATCGCTACGCTTTGTCGTTTTGAGGAATTTTGAACTGAATTCACTTTTTTGCATCAAAGTTTGACCCCACACACTGGAACTTTCTGAGGGGTCAGAAATTCATAAAGATCAACAAATGGCCACTAACACTCGTGTTTCTGTTCAGGAATCAATCTTCATTCATCTGTCAAAACAAATACAGGGGTCATGTCATCAAGATAGTTTGCATGAGTCCTGTGGCCGCAGAGGTGCAATCCACTTCATATGGATTCTCATCCCAGTCCCTTCAACTTAAAGAAATGAGCAACACTTTTGTAATACATCACACATACTGCTACATTTTAATAAGGCCAATTTGTCCATTGGAAGTTATAGGAACAAACACATAGACTCATACACACAGAAAATATCCAATGACTCACAGTAATGAATTTAATCAGGATTTGAAAAAAAGGGTGAACGACAGAGCAGAAGAAGGAGTGTTGAATCTAAGTGGAAAAGGAGATCAGCTCAGGAACAAAAGGAGAACCCATGGAGTGAAGGTTAGATTAGGATTAGGGGGAGCACTTGGATAAAGTTAGGCATAAGATAAGAGGTTCATTGAAAGGTGAGGGGCAGATAAAGATGTGAACGAAGAGTCTGTGCAGCGTCAGGATGACAGGTTAGAGTAGGCAGGACTGGTAGGTGGGCACCATGCTTTTGATGTGTCTAAAGGCGTCTTCTCCACCGTAGCGCTCAAACATCTGCAGAGTCTCCTGGATCAGTTCCCCGATGTTCTCTTGCCTCTGCTGGCTGTAGTCGATCTCACCTCCGGAGTTAGCTGGAGACAGACAAACAGAAATTGAGGGAAAGATCTTGATGCCGAGGTTCACAAAGCAACACCTGTAGCAAAAAGACTTGGTTAAACTTCCTCCTCTTGTTCTGTAACAAGTCAGACTGAGCAGCAGAGGAGTTTTACCTGTTGAAGAGGAGTTTTAAGTGCTGACAGGTTAATGACACAGAGAGATACAGTGCACACTGCATCCGCTGCTTCTGCTGTTGCACAATGTTGCGTTGATGCACACGAGGTATGAGCCACCACCCAGAGTCACGCTCCACAGGTAAGAATGTGAGAGTGTGAGAACGGATTTATACTTTGGACAACCAAGAACAAATTCAACAACACGTAGATCAAAAAGAAAGCCGAGTTATGTGTCAGTGTGTTTTTGCAGGTGAAGTGCACGTGCAGTAAAAGACAACTAGACTCTGAGAGTATGGGACACACATGGTCACACATCCTCCTTTCCCCAGGACACCCAGAAATAACACACACACACACACACACACACACACACAAACACACGTGCACACACAAACACAAACACAAGAGTACAGTGGAGTAAAACACACAGAATTGCACAACAGAGCTCCGGTGAGCTGGGGGAACTTGTTATCGGAAAAGCATTCCTGAGGTGTCCAGCCTGCACTCCTTCCTTCTTCCTCGTTTTCACCAGCAGGCACGCTTAACACACACACACACACACACACACACACACACTTAAAAACACACACAAACACTCACATACACACAGATCGTGACTTTTTATCAGCACACAGCAAACTGCCAATCTCATGCCACTGCTCTTGGGGCTAAATACACTTTTCAGAGGGAGGTAAATATAGAGAGGAATGGAGCGCACAAACACACACAAACACACACAAACACACACAAACAGCCTGAGTTTGTTGCAACAAAATGCTCCCTTCGTTCCTTCTGTCCTGGAGAAAAACTTTGGATTTATTTCTTGAGGCTATAAAACGAGGCGAAGAAAGGATCGGCCATTTGACCTAAGGCGCTGGAGTCGAAGGAGGGAGCTGAATGAGGAGAAGAACAGACACAAGTGTTCCATGGAGTGTACCTGTGATGTGAAAAATTAACGACCGCACTTAAGAGAGACCCTTCAGCCATTTCACTCACTCTTAATTAGACGTGAAGAGACATAAAACCTCTCTTTTACGTCTTTCTAATGCTCCATCTTTTATTCTTTCTCAATCTTTCCTAATCTCTCATTTTCCCAGACAGAGCCACCACCACCACTAACCCCCTCTCCTCTCTCTCTTTCTCTCTACTTCTCTTCGCCTTTCCAACCATCCATGGCCTCCTCATTAAAACACAAAGAGAGCCAGTGCCATAAAGCGGGCTGTTAAGCAGTAACACGTCTATGATCTCAGTCTGCAGCACTGGCTCGCTGCTCAGGGTTTGCTCTCCTGTTTTACATGAAAGCAACGGGGGAGACTTCTCCAGCCGCGTTTTGACCACTGGTTACCCAAGAAGAAACTTTTACGGCTTTATTTAGCAGCTTTTGTACAGATTTTCCTTTAAGAGATACCACAAAAACAGCACACGCGCAGGAATGCAGTCTGAAAAGCCTTTATCTATATCTGAACTGTGCTTTTCTTAAGCAGCCCACAGCACAGGCGTCAGCGCCCTGCTAGTTAGCAATATCTTAAATAGCATCTTAAATGCAGCCATGTGAGCAATAAAAGACAAACAGGAATTGGGGGACAATGGTATGCTGTGATGTGTGCAGTTTGGAAGGGGAAGAGTGGGGAAATATAAAGAGTCAAGTGACAGAAGTCAGCAGGGTGTGTGTGTTTGTGTGTGTGTTTGTGTGTGTGAGTGTGTGTGTGAGCATGCATGCTGCTGTGGGTTAAAAAGCCAGGCCTGTGGAGAGCCACCCCCTGTTAGGAGCAGAAATGAGCAGCCAAAGCCAACCCAGAGGGAGTCCGTGGCCTACTAGACAACACGGGGTAGAGGTTTGGGAAGCAGCAGAGCTCAGACACGTTTACTTTGAGGGAGGGGGGGGTGTTTGCAAGGTGGGAATCGTTGCCGTCCCTGCACCCAGCATTTCAGCCTCACCAAGTGCGTTTTTGGGAGGCCGGGAGCATCAAAAGGAAGAGGAATTTGCAGCGATTCTCAATATTTAAAGAGCAGAAAAAGGCAGAAGTGTGTTAAAGGAGGGATGAGGGGGAGGGTAAAGGAGGAAGTGAGGGTGTTAAAAGCTGCCTCTGCAAATGTCCTTCAGCAAAATAACTCCACTTCTCCTCCCTCTCCCCATTTCCTCATCTTTTTTTTTCCCTCCTCTCTGCTTTCGGCAATATCCGATACCCGAGCAGACAGGACAAAAAAAAAAAAAAAAAGAGGAGAAGATCTTTAAAAACAATCATAAGAAATACTCCTGCCCCAGAACAGATGGGAAAAGGCCAAGAAGGAGTCCGTCTGTTCCTCTGGGGGAGGGGAAGGGTCGATGCGGTTGGGACAGGGAAGGTTCTGGTGTGGTGGCTTCAGCTATGAAAAAAAAAATAAGGTGGCAGAGAAAAAAAAAGAGGTGCTTTGTTTCTGCCTTTCATGCTAAATCCCTGGGATTGTAGGGGTCTTTAGCACAAAGAGGACGGAGGTAAGGAGGATGGAGGGATGGGAAAGATAAGGGAGATCTATCTAACTTTATCTTTTCATTAAGGCAACAGGGGTTGTGCCTCTCTTGGGCTCTGCTGTGATTTCTGCCACACCACACCGACACTAAACTACACACAACAACAGCTGCAGCCTTCCTCCTACACCTCCTCCACCCTGCTATTTCTCCATCCCTTGCTTCCCATGGTCCTAAACAACCTGTCTTTTCACATCAAGCTGAAGACAAGCAGATGTAGACAAGTATTTCCCCATTTCAAATATACAGTCTGTAAATTTAAACGAGACGTGATCTGTTCCTGACTTGACTTTAACGCTTGATTTCAGACCTGCTTAAGATTTCTGACCGAGGCTGGAATGCATTGTATGTTATGTTGTGTGTTTATAATCCCCTCCTCTGCCGGGAACCGGGTGACACACACACTGCAGCAGCTTTGGGGCAGCTCGAAATTCCAAAGCTGATTCAACATAATATCCACCCACTTACCGTTGTTTCTAATCAACTTAGTCCTGATTGTGGAAGTACCGTATGAAAGCAGCTTAAACAAGAGGCCACCGCAACACAATAGTTCTTTGATTGTAACCAGCAGATGCCAAAAAGAAAAAAAAAGAACAGAGAACAAGAAAGTATCAAGTATGTTTTCTTCACAGTGTTGCTTCAAAAAAGGAAATGAGGGAATGTGGGTTATGGATGCTATGAAGCATTTTAAGTTCCAGGAATACTTCTCTACAAATGCACAGTCAAGGTTGTTAGATAATGGCATGTGTGCTCATTTTTTAAAACGCTTAACGAAAAACAAACATTGAGAATTTGAAGAAAATAAAGAGTTTTATTTTTTCAAGCCAATGTTTACTTTGTTACCCTCAGTGTTAGTCATAAAAGACTTTTCCTGTCAGTTAAGAGGCGTTAAAAGGCTGTATGTAAAGCGTCCTTGAACACCCTACATACGCTCAGTTTAAAAGGGTGTTTTTGATTTTCTTTTGCCTGGAAATGGCAGATAAACATATTCCGCCTGATTTCCATTCTTCATCTTGCGCGTTCCAACCTTTTTGGGGAATTTTGAGCACAAAACCACACACGCTGGACTAAAACATGCATATTTCTCTTTGTTTTCTGGCTTGAAAGCTGAATCTGATCCGGAGAGTTCCTTTAAAACAACTGGATATTCGACTTGGATTCTGCTAGGGTGATGTGCAATAAAAGCAATTTAGATTTATGGCGATACTAGGTGTGAACCAGGCCACAAGGGGAGGGAGAGGAGTGTGTGTATACGTGTGTGTGTGACAGAGGGTGTGTAGGTGTGAGGAGGTGGTGGGGTAGAGATGGGACACTGGAGGAGGTCTGTGCTTAACAGCAGGACTCTAATTAAAAAGGGCCTCGCAGTTGGACGTCAGGCAGGCCTCTCATAAAGAGAGACACTCTGGCAGAGAGGTGGGAGAGACCAGGTGTGCGAGCGAGGGAGAGGGAGGGTGATACCATATGTGTATGTGGGTGTGTGTAGGTGTGTGTGTATCAAACCACAGGTGTCTGGAAAGGAGAGGCAGTGAGACAGAGTGTGAGAGATTATCCTAGCAGTAAGCGAGTGCACCAGCGTGTAGAGGTAATGTGTTTTTTGGGGATCTCACAGTCACATACATGCAGAATGAGCACACATTGTGCTTGAATAACAACAAGAGATGCTCTAGTGCCATGTTTCTTCACTATTTCTGATTGTAAAACTCTGGGAGAAATAAATCTGGGGAAAAGTAAATTGAACTTAATTGAATCCCTGAAATCAACTATAAAAATGCAAGTTAGTGTCTTCATACAAATTTATCTCGTATTGAAATAAAAAATATTGGTTCAAAATGCAAGACAGTGTGAATTTTTTTTCATAATATGAATAATTTAAGTGAAGTGAGGTAATATTTTTGAGTTCATCCACACAACAAGAGATATTCTCATTATCTTCACTGTTTCATTCGATATTTTTTAGAACCAGAAACTGAACTTAATTCCTTACCATACCTCATTACCATGACTGAGGAGGATACGCAGCCTGCTGTACATGGATGAATCACACGGGTAGCACAAGCTGTCTATGCTGGCCGTTCATGCCGGTGTAGACTGGCTGCCTACACTAAATGGTGTGGACCAGCTTTCTGTGCTCTTAAGCACTGCAAAAAGTTGCCTTAATTTTCTTAAGTAGATCTACCAGAAAATTTCAATCAGTGTCCTTGAATCATCAGACATGCTCGTAACAAAAGCTTACCTGATGCTTTGTGATGATTATTTGCTGGCAGTAATCACCAGGGGTTGGTACAAGTACCTGTTAATCCTGTTATTTAAGTAACATTTCCTTACTCCCACATCTATGCAAGCACTTTTGGCTATAAAATTTGAACTTAAACAGCTCATACAGCTTCATGTTTGACCCAGCTTCTGTTTTCGCCCAACTCAACATATTTCACATAGAAAATTAACCACAGGATAAAGACGTATGACTCGTCACCGTCACGTCTTCAGAAAACCAAGCCAGATTTTGACAAAAACATCTTTTTAATGGCAGCAATGGCAACTCTCTGCTGCATGAAGAATGAAAGGGAAAAAAAGTATATAAAAGCCACACACATTCTCTCATGCGGACCTCGGGTGTCTTTTTTCCACACCTCACGTTCATGAAAACATAACACAGCCCGAAGTTGCTCCCACAGTTGGTCAGTGGTGTGTAAATGGGTATGAATGGGTTAGTTAAAACTGATGATCCCTTTGGTGTGGATGGGTGAAAGAGACCAGAAGTGTAAAGTGCATAGAGTAGCTAGAAAGACTAGAAAAGTGCTGTATAATACTGGTCCATTTTCCATTTATATTAAACTACGGCGATGCAAAATGTTTTCAAATTGATATGTTTAAAACTCTTCCTTTTCCTTTACAAGTGTTTGTCTCTGCAAAAGTCTCCAGCCTCCTTTCTGCTGATGGATAAGCCAGAGGCTGATGGACAGTGAAGCTGTGGCTCAC
>RPOG01001990.1:0-113404 GCA_008086565.1 Thalassoma bifasciatum
TCCGCCAGGGAACTGCTGCCTTCATTACAATATCACTTTCACAGTTATTACCTCCAGGAGCAATAAAACCGGCCATCAGTCTGCACAGTCAGTACACACACTCAGACGTATACTTGGTGATTCTTTATTGGGTTATTGCTGAAATTCACACTGGTCATTTCACCTCAGGGATAAAATGGAATTGGCCTGAAGGTAGAAAGCTGCTCTTTTAATTCACTGACGTAAAGTGAATCGGTGTGAAGTGACGCAACAAACCTCAAAAGAGATGTCAAGCTCTTTCAATTTATTACTATTGCTGTGTCTATATCACTCCCTGTTTACAGTACATGTCCCTGCATAGATAGAGCTGCAAAATGAAAACAGTTTTCCTTCATATTTTTTGTGTGTGTAACTTTAATAAACTTCAATAACCTCCTAAAACATCTTACAATGAAACAAAAACAGTCCTGTGTACAGTATGAAAATACCTGTCATGAATCCCTATCAGGGAACATTTCACATTTTCCAGGACTCAGGTTTTGTACACATTACCTTCTCAACTACAAAGTCAACTTGCAGGCCTCCATCTAATAAAGCTTTAGCTTTAAGCCCAAATGCGTCACTTATTTGTGATGCACGCCAAAGCTATTGAACTGTTAACCAAGACAAATAAAGAACTGGTACAAAGAAATTAAGTTCAAAGTTATTTCAAGAGGGATGAAAAACTTTGGCCCCACTTTCTGCTTGTTTTCTTGGAGCTGCCTACCTATGACAATAAAGTCACCCATTTGTGATATTTCATACTTGGCTGTGAATCCACATGATCAATGTGAGAAGTCAGTCTACTAATGTAATAAGTTTATTAATAATAAAGTTGAATATCAATATGTTGAAAGGCTGATGCTCAGCATTTCACTTAAATAGTGCAAATATATATTTTAATTAAATCACTCCAGCATGCGAGTTTCTAAGGTGCATGTGGAGTCCCACTTTAGTCAGTCCCAGATGTATGCACCGTATTTATTGCAAGTGAGGATATGATAACACGCGAATGGGCATAGCAGAGAAAGCATGTATTAAACATACTGTTTATGTACTGATTTAACGCTGATGATCAGAAGAAAAGCTATATTTGTAGAGGAAATCAAGAAAAATAAATCATTAATGCATTCTTGCAACAGTAACAACTACTGACAGAATATGATCATTTTTAAGAGTAGCACCTTGGGACCACACCCTTTTTCTACCCTCGAGTACTCAGTGTCGAGGGGACCAACATGCCTGATATCACCTCATACAAACCACTCCTGTTTTGTTCTGCGCTGGTGTTGAGTTTACTGTGTCAATAGAAATCTGATGACTAAACACAATGACTTGGGAATAAACACACACACACACACACACACACACACACACACACTCACACCCACACTATTGTTACGGTCTGCTCAGCTTGCTCTGTGTGATGGAGCTTTCTACCGTCTCTTGCTCACATATGAGCCAGTGAAATTCTAATAGGACCAAAGAGGGAGGGGCTGCTGGATTGTATGAAACTTTAGTTCTTTAAAGTTTCAGACTTCAAATAACGTGGCACCTTCACTGAGCTAGGGTGACAGTGAGGCAGCAAGAAAAAGGTAAGAACTAAAGATTAACTAGCAAGCAAACCCACATGAGGTTTGTGAAGGAAGCGTTCAGGAATAATTATTATTTTTCTAATTATGTGACCGAACATGTTAGAACTTAATTCTTCTTTGACAACTTTTTGTTTTATGTACAAACTGTATTATAGTATTTTTTTCTCTCTGGTGCTTTAGAAGTGGGAGCAATCCAATGTGTTGACTTTACCTGGCTGTGTTTGTGCGTTGAAGGGCACAGTGGACTTGGAGCGTGAGGAAGGTGAGGAGTGCGAGGAAAACATGGAGGTATTTGACGACAGCAGCTCCAGTCCTTCAGGAACACTTCGAAACTACCCACTCACCTGCAAAGTCCTGTACTCATACAAGGTATCTAATCAGTGTGCAAACACACGTTAACACTTCTACAAAGAAAAAAATCTACAGTCCCCCTGCACGAGTCAGGCATCCAATGCTTCTTACCGAAACACAAAACTCAGTTGTACAAGAAGCAAAGAATTGAATATCTAAGGGTTCATTTTTGAGCTCTGTTCTGCTTGTCTCATCCCAGGCCTCTCAGCCTGATGAATTAACAATTGATGAGAAGGAGATGCTGGAGGTCATTGAAGATGGGGACATGGAAGACTGGGTCAAGGTACATGAATGCATACATGTGAATTATTTACTAATTCAGCCACATAGCACATATGCTTTCACTCCATCATAACAGTTGTACATAATAGTGGGTGTGCTTGTGTTTCTAGGCTCGCAATAAGACTGGTCATGTGGGATATGTCCCAGAGAAATACCTACAGTTCCCAACCTCCAACAGTCTGCTGAGCATGCTCCAGTCTCTGGCTACACTTGATGCTCGATCACACACCTCATCTAACTCCACTGAGCCAGAACTGCACTCCAATTGCATCAATGGGGACACCACCGGTGAGTATGCGGTGGACCAGGAAAGTGGGAAATTGTTCCCTGAAATAATTAAACTGAGTTTGGGTAAAACAAGCTAGCCCCACATGTAACAAGTAAATTAGTTTTTCCTATCCTTAACGAGGTTATTTGTTCCTCTGGTATAAAGATTTTTCTCTTTGCCGCTCTGCTGGAGATCCTCGGGGATTATTTCTGAAAGATGGGTGTTGAACTAAGAAGGTGTTGATTTCTTGCCTTACTGGGTAGAAATTAAAAGGGGAAACAAAGGCAAAGCTTCTGTATCAGTTAGAGAACATGATACAAGGCCTGAACTGTTTCTTTTTAGCTTAAGTTTTATTCCTCCTTGCCCTCATTCCTCTTTCTTGTCTTCTTTCTTTTTTTTTTTTTTTTAACAACTTTATTTAAGGTTTTTACAGTTATAAGAACAGAGGATAACATACATACCTACATACATACAAACATACACACAAATAACAAAAACAATTCTTATCAACAAGAGCCTGTGCTAGAACCCCTACCCCTCCCTCCCCACATACATTCCCCAGGGACCAAGAGTACAAAAAAAACCATAGATATAAATAAAATAAATAATAATAATAATGAAAAGATCAATAAATCGAAAAATCAGTAAACTAAAATTAATTTAAAAAAAAAAAAAAAAAAAAAAAAAAAAAAGGAAAATATAGATCCAGCACTTCCTAAATGTAACATCAATGGGCTAGTCAGACAGGTTGACAAGACAGAGCACCAAAATTACATGTTTGGTTGGAGATTATAACTTCTTTACATACTCAATAAAGAGACACCACACTCTGTTATATGTGTCTCCAGTGCCATTCAGTGTATGCCTTATCTTTTCTAACTGAAGTAAAGATAGAACCTCCTGAATCCATCTCCTGAAGGGCGGGCATTTGTTAGACTTCCAATTCATTAAAATCACTCTGCGTGCTATAAGGCTACAGAATGCTATTGCTCTGTTCTGCGTATTAGTGGTACACATCTCTGTAGGAATGGCCCCAAATACAGCAGTAAGTGGATTGGGTTTGAGGGGTGTGTTGCACAGAACTGATAAACAATCGAAAATGTGTCAGCAGTTTTACCATCTAAGAAAATAAAGACCCTCATCTGCAACTACCACAAAAGACTTAAAGCGGTTAGTGATGTTCAAGGGGGAAATACAAGGTATTTAAAAACTGGAGTGTGTAAACTTTCGAACAGGGTCATTTTTTAAGTTTCTGTTGTCATTGTGATTTAAAAAGAGTAAACTTTTTTTTTTTTTTCCAATAAATGTCTTCACCCAACCACTAACCATGAGTGACAGAAAGGATTTTGTGTTATCATTCATATTTTCTGAGAAAAGGCCAAAAATTCAGAAATTCTGCTGGGGGATGTAAACTTTTGGGCACAACTGTATAAGAACAGCACTTTGTTTCAGCTGTGGTTGTTTTTTAAGTGCTTCATGAGTTGAGTTGAGCTGTTGTGAGTGACGATGACACTTCAAAGCCCAAAGAATATGTGAGAAATATCCTGTTTTTCCCTCAGAGCAAGGACAATTCTTGTCTCAGCTACTTTTCTGCCTTTGTTGGATTATGGTAATATACTGTATATGAGCCCCTCAGCCAAATGTTACAGTCATCGGACACTGTGTATCATTGTACTTTGAGATTTGTAACTGGGTGTAGACGCTTCACTCATCACTGCGACTTGTATGCAACCTTAGATTTGCCATCCTTGAAGGTGTCCAGGCACATCCACTAGTTGAAGCTGATTTACAAAGCTCTTCTCAGGGTTGGTGCTTTCTTGTCCAAAGTTCTTGTCTTCACCAAACAAACAGTCATTATGCTTTGCGGTCCTATGAGGTCTTCAAACTGTCTGTTCCTCTTCTTTGTACTGAGTTTGGCAAAATAGCTTTTACTTTTGCTGCTCCCAATAGCCAAGCTCCCAAGCCTGAAGAAGATCTGCACGATGGAAACTGTTCTTTCGCCAAAGAACAGGGGGAAAAGGTATCTCAAGCACAAAAGTCATCACTGTTTTCACAGACATGCAGGAATCTGTTCTTCTGTGGAATTTAATGGTCTGAAGGATCTTTGACTCTGCATCAGTGAGTTTGATGTTGTTGCCATAACTTGATTTCCCAGGTTGCTTCTGTGCATGTTTTGGGCATTACATTCGAGGATTCAAGGAGTTTTATTGTCATTCAACCCATGTAAAACATGGGTGGGACGAAATTAGGTTACCCTGGTCCCGGAGCAAGCCCAACCATAGAAATGAGAATAATAAATATATACAAACATACAATAAAAAAGAGAATAAAAGAAGAACACAATCAACTAGCCTTTTTAACAAATAGACAGAATAAAATAATTCACTGTGCAAAAATTGCAGTGTTCATTTGTCGGGGGGGCACTAAAGGGTACGGGGTGATGATCTTTTGACTTCATATGTCATAGAGACCGGAAATGAAGTGACAATTTTAGTTTTGATAGACTGTCAATGATTGCAGATGTTGTGTTAACAGTGACAGCTCTAATCAGAACCTAAATTAGTCAGAGTGCAATTTTCCACAAACTGACATCCAATTAAAGCTGTGACAACTAGAAAAACTCGAAAAAGTGTAAGAAAACAGAAGTAGCTTGTTGACACTCCATCAGATGCAGCAGAAATTGTGCTCATTAACTAAGTTTGGAATCTATAATGTGACATAAACCATGCAGCAGCTGTAACCTCAACAACCCAGAGAGTCAGAGAGCAGAGTGTGTGACAGTGTGTGAGCTGTACAACTATCATTATCTGAGACACTGCAGGCGCTGTAAAGAAACCTCACAAAACACAATTCATCCCTTTTTGCTTTGAGGTGCAGACGTGAGCAGTATGGTTAAAGCTTTTCCTCTGCTCGGAGCACAGACATGACTAATACAAGAGCCCTGTGAAGCACAGTTGTTCATTTATAGAATCAGTAAGTACAGGCAGCACCTCTCTCTCTCTCCTCTCTTCTTGCTGCACTTGCTCTCCACTGGGGAGGGGAGTTTATCAGGAGGTCACTTCAAATCTCCACAACTCCAGTAAACTCCTGCTTTTTGTTTTTTTTCTTCCTCTTAGTGTTGAACAAGAATAAAGTCAGGCTACAAAAAGACAGGAGGAAGAAATGTATGAGAGTAGTCCAAAGTAGGAAGAGCTGAAAATAATTTGGCGCCATGTGACCTCAGAATGAGCAATTTTCATCACTTACTGATTAAACACACAGAGTCTTAGTTTGAGATAAAATACAATTTCTACTTAAATGGGGGGAAAAAAGAAAAGTCTGTCCCCAAACATGTTGATGTGTTTCAACTTCTTTCACACTTTTCCTGTTGAGTTTCTGCAACTCCAAACAGTTGTCTACTACTGCCACCTTGTGGTGCAAACAGACTCTTGCAAAACCTCTCATAAATTTGCATCACCCAGTTTCAGTCTTCGTCTCAGTGTGAATGGAGGATGTTGGAGGATGTGTCTTGAATTCAAAATGTGAAAGATACAACAGCCAAATTTCCCTGAAATACAAAAGTGAAAGAATGCTCTACACACAGAGTCTCCTTGAAAATTGTAAAGTTTTGTTGTGTTTTTAGCCATTATGCACTCATTTGGTGACAGTGGTGTTCGTTTCAAAACTATGGAAGTATGTTAAATCATTTAATCCAAAACAGTACATAATTTGTTACAAATGTTTCACACATTTTCTTGATCACACCCAATAATTATTTATACTTTATTTTATTTAATTATTAGATAATAAATAATTATAATTATTTATAATGTTATTATTTATTGTTTTATTTAACCCACTATGCAACTTAACTACCTCATTTCATTCTGCATCCTTGCACTACTCACCACTGCACTATTATTATATTTTTTTATCCTGTAAACATTAGTCTTGTCTGTTTGCTTTTCTTTTGTGTTTAAAGTTGTTGATAATATTCTGTATGCAAACATTTTTTCTACTTATATTTATTGTTATTATTATTATAATTTTTCCTTTATGCCTTACCATTACCTTGTTCAAGAGAGTATACTATAACTAATTCCTTGTATGCTCAAGCATACCTGGTGATTAAAGTTGATTCTGATTCTGATAAGACTAAACTGTCAAGTTAACACAGATCTATGCACGATGAAACAGAGCAAACTTGAAATATATTTTTTTCACAGCTGTACTTTAGGAAAGCGCATTGTGCTCCAGTTTTCTGTTCTGTTTTATTCCTCTGATCCATCTGTTTGAGCTTTATATGATTTTCCTCTTCAAATTGTTTGTACTCGTTTTAGACTGAAACATCAGCCTCTGTCTGAACCCTTCATTTCCACCTTTGAGTCTGAAAGCTGGGTCTTTACAGCCCCCAAGCATTCAGGAATTCAAAGAATTCATTCAAAGAGAACCTTCTTTACTGTTGCCAAGCAACAAAGTTGTGTTTCTCTTTCTAGAATCACACATTTGCAATTTTACAGGACAGTCGGAGAAAATTCTGTCATTGTTGAATTCTTGTGTAACTTTTTGATCAAGACATTCAAAGCTAGTTACTCATACACACTTTTAACTTATATTTTAAACTTTGTTTTCATTTAATATAAACAGCAATGAAACTCAAACCTTAAATATGTGAAAAAATCATGACACTTTCTCTTGAAGGCAGCTACAACTCAACTCAACTCAAACTTCATTTATAGAGCATGTTTAATCCTATAGAGCCAAACGTATCATATTTGATACGACTTTAAAGACTTCTATCTCATCAAAATGATAAAAAGTTTCTTTAAAAACCTGTTAAAAATATTTTTAAAAACATATTCTACCTGCTTGAGGATTGTCGTATCACTACAGTCAGCTGAAGTTGTATTTTGGCCTTTTTCAAAATCTCATGAAATCATCCACTCACATATTTTCAGGAAAACCATTGCTTTATTTTCAATAAGTTGCAGCAAGAATAACATCAAAATAGTGACTTTTTTAAAGTGTTCATGAAATAAATGCATATTTACTAAAAAAAAAAAAAAAAAAAAAAAACTTTAATAAAGTAGCTAAAATAGTACACAAAGTGCCCAGTGTGTCAAATGTGATACAAGAAATATATCACGAATGAAATGATGGAGCAATATGTTTTTGTGGATTTTTTTGAAAGGTTTCATAAACATCTCAGTTCCAAAAAATTAGAATTTTTCTTAATATTTTTTGATAGGTCAGGCTTTACAGGCTTAAAACAATGGCAGTACACCTAAGTGCTGTACAGGTCAGAAGGAGTCAGAAGAAGACGTGTCATTAGAGAAGATTTAAAAGCCTGAATACCAGGACAGGTTGTTCCAGAATTGGCTCACTTTTGGTTTCAAGCCTCATTTTGAGAGTGACCAGTAAGATCTGACTGGACGAGCTCAGTGTCGTGGCAGGGACATGATGATGCTGAAGCTCAGTCAGGTACTGGGGGGGGCAGACCATTATAAGGGTCTGATCTATTAAAATACCCAACAATGAGTGCTAAATTGTGTGTGTAAACTAAAAACTAGCACATGCTAATAGTGGGCATGATGCAGGTGATCTACTATGACTGTGTGTGTAGTTGATAGATACATCTCAATCATTTAAGAAAAAAAATGATTAGAACCAGTGACCTCTGAGTTTGTGTTTCATTATTTGTCACATTGTTTTTCACTGATTCTGATCCTAAAACAGTTTGCAAAGTGTTTTCCTATCAGTGCAATCAATTTCCCATAAATCACGAAAACATTTTTTTTTCTGTCCTGTTTAGAAAAGATGGATCAATTTTTTTTAGAAATGGACCAAACTTTGGGGAAACTTAACTGCAGCAATCTCATGGTGAACAAGTTTCTGATGGATCAGCAGTTTTCTGAGGCCAGGACCAAAGAAAAGGACGTGATGGGGAACCTTTGAGTCTGGAAAGAGCACAGGAAAGATCATTGGCAGATAAATGTGAGGTGAGTAAACCTGAAATGTCAAGAAATCTCTAAGATACGGTCAAACTTCTCAACTGAAGAGAAACAGTTTGTTTTTTTTTTAGTTTTCAGGCAAAGCTGTGTCTGACTATAGATAAGTTTTTCAATACTTGCACAAAATTGAGATCAAAACCCTGCTTTTAATTCGTTGTATAACATATTTTTTGACTCTCCATCAGCGATTGTTCCCCTCAGTGAGGAAAAGTCTGTTTAAGCCCTGCGGGACTCAGTTTGATGTGAAATAATTGTGTTAAATCAGGCCTCTGAGAGTGTTTTCAAGAGATAAAAACAGGAGATGATTAACTGCTTTCACACGTAAAGATGATCTGAAAACTTTTCTTCTTTTCTGCGTGTGAATGAGTGTTTGCGCGGGTGTGAACCTCTGTGGTTTGTGGGTGTTAAATGTTTGTTCGTACAACGTGTGAGCATTAAAATTTCATGTGAAGCGCCTTGAAATAATTAATGCTACACACACAAAACATCAGTCTGTCAGATTTTAACTGTTATTTCCTTTTATCATGGACCAGAGTTTATATCATAGATAATTGATGATAATTGAAGTACACAGTAGTAGAAACACAAAATGTTCATTGTTTGTCTTCTCTCAGATGAGTGTCATTATTTTGATTTTACTTTCTCTCAATTCAAGTTTATGAAATTTGAAGGTAACTGTGAAAAAAGGACACACACAAACTAGACATTGATGTTTTTTATTTTAATTAGCCTTTATTTAGCCAGGTTAATCCCATGGAGATCAGTGGTCTCTCAAGAAACACCTGGTCAAGATTGGCAGAAACCAGAAAAAAATAAGGAACTTAAAGCTCAATGTCAGAAATTAAATAAAGCATTTTCATACAAAATTACTGGATTTAAGACTTTTCACCAAAGATTTAAACATGTTCAGGTGAACTAAGTTTTGCTATGTAAACTCAAACTGTGGATTATTCCAGGAAAACAGTGACCAGAAAATCATTTGTTACTTAAAGGAAGCTTAGAAAATAAAATAAGTTACATAATCATTTGTAACTCTTTAACAAGATTTGTCTGTTTGAAATAAACTTAACTGTTTGTTTGTTTGTTTTTTGTTTTTGCTCACCAAATATTTTAAAACTGCAGGCTCATTAAGTTCTAAATAGTGATAATAAATTGTCTGCACAAAATAATGATTGTTTCTTAAATCTGCTTCGAATTAGCACAACATGTAAATCCAGTTATGTAATGACATTAATCATAAACTAGTTAAATACTTAGTAAAATAAAATAATGGTTCAAAGGTGGAGACGAGAGTGTGAAGCAGTTACCTCTGAGCACGGAGCACATTCAAGTCAGGCAGGCTGAAAGATCTCATGACCAACCTTCTGTCTCAGGTCCTGTTAGAGCAGCTCATTGATGATATTCGTGATTGGTTCCTGCACTGAACGAGCAGCTTGATGCTCTTTTCTACCTTTATCAAAGATGCAGCAGTGATATTAAAGCAAGACTTTAAAACCTCAGGCTCAGTCATATTACACTTTAGAACTAAACGTTCACCTATCATAGTCAGCAAAAGCTAATTCTGTTTGACTTCATTTGAAATGAGGATGCTATTTTTAAGGAAAATCATCCTGACCGTATTAGACAGTTTTGCCCAATGAACTTTCAAACAACAGCTTTAGTGATGATATTTTTTATTTAAAAATAAAAAAATACCCACCCTCTCACTCCAAATGGATTAAGGATGTCTTAACCTTTGTGAAACTGGAAAAAATTAGGTGCTCACTGCGAGGTCTAGATACAAAATTTAACAAAATATGGTTACCATTCATAGAGCATGTTAGATCCCTCCAACTGGATATTGATATTGATATTGACCCTGTTGACTGAACAACCCTCTCGGCACATATCTGTTGAGTGCCAGCTTTGTTATTAATGACATGTGGAACGTATAGTGTGGCAATTACTACTATTTTCATGTATATACCACCTTTTGTGTGTGTGTGTGTGCGTATGTTTGGTTTTTTTTTGTTTTTTTTTTGAATATTTCTTTTAGATCTGGTTGCATAATTATATCCTCTTGGAACCCTTATAGTTTTGCCATTGTCTATTTGAGGTGTGATACCGCTTAACATATTTTAAATTCGGACACTATGCAATTGATCTTTTGAACGTGTAACCATTGTGTTTATATGTGTTGAAAAATGTACTTGAAAACGTAATAAATAAATCATAAACCAAAAAAAATAAAAAAATAAAATAAAATAAAATTTCAGATTTTAAGACTAAGTAGTCACTTCATTTGATGATTGTTTTTGGTTGCCAAACTTTGTTTTTTGCAGTGCCCCCTTTTGTAGTTGAAATTATTTTCCTTTTATTTGAAATACTGTCACAGATAATTTAAACTCAACTTTGGTACTCTGAGACAAATTTTCAGAATCTTGCAGAAAATAGCTGAAGAAGAACATTCAAAATTATAATGTATAAAGTCGCGCTAGAGTCCCTTTCCCCCTGCCTGAAGGCACGCGGTCAAAAAGTGCGTGCCTTCAGGCAGGGGGAAAGGGATTCTAGCGTGACCTGGATGGGATTGGAGGGCACCTGAGGGTGGCTGGGGGTTCAGGGAATAAAGTCTGAATAAAGTTTTGTTGGTTTTTTTTTTCTTTATTTTAAGATTTTTCAAAATAACAGCCTCTGCGCACTAGCTTTTTTCTTGCCAGTCAACATTGACTTACTAAGGAAGTTTTCACTTTATTTCAAATGACACTGCAACATGTGAATTTTAAAATGTAATTGTGTATCAACACACTCTTGAGCATCCAACTCGTTTTGGCCTGTGACCCCCCAATTTGAAAACCACTGGTGCAGCAAATAATTTTTAAAAAATCATGAACCTACTATTTTTCTGTTTATTTGTTTTTCTTTTTTATTTTGTTTTGATTTTTTTGTGACTTAATCACATTTTCAAGACTTTGGCAATCATCTGTAAGAATACAATTGACACCTTAAACAAACTCAGATGAGATAGATGTGACAAAAATAAAAAACAGTTCTTTTAGTCTTTATTTGTATAGTGTCAATTGAGTTGAGTTGAGTTATAGTTTTGTTTTCCTAAAGATCACTCACACAAAAAAACAGCTGTGACACAATAAACATAGATATATCTGATTATACGACTGAGTCAAAAAAAAAATCAGATTAATTTAAAATATGACTGAGTGAAAAAATATCTGATGAAGTTAAAATTGATCAAACATTCAAAAAAGTCAGTAGTTGCTTCATAAGCACTAATGTGTGAGAAAACGTTGTTATCAAGTCCATGTCCTGAAAGAGCTGCCTTTACCAGAGTGTCTTTGAGCTCTGCAGGCTCCACTAATTTTCCCTCAAAACAGAAAAATGTTTGTCCAATGATGATGTGTAAAGAGCATCTAATTGTTTTGAAAAGTTGACCAAAGACAAAAAAATGCTATGACAAGCAGATGACCACTTTAAATTTTTCATTTGTGATCTATTTATACTTGAATTTAAGACTCACTTTTAGTCTGACTTCTTACTCCAAGATTCAAATGTGACACACTGTGACATAACAATGTCATAGAATTACAACATCTGTCTGCAGGAGATTTCCTCTCTACCTGGATGGAAACACTACAGAGTAATCAGTGATAATAATAACTCAAATTAAAGGGCCCTTATTCAAAAAACAGGATGAGGAAATAGAAGTCTGATGTTTGCGTCTACGTGTCTCCTAATAAACACTTTTAAACACCGTAATAAACTGACAGCACCGTGTTTTCTGAGAACGCCTTGAGAGTTTCCTGCTTAGATGAGAGATTCAGATGCAGAAAAAACCCAGAAGTTTGTGGTTTTGTTTCTGCTAAGCAAGCTCCGCTCACAAAGCCACAGTTCAGTCAGTTAAACTTAATGCGTGATCGTTGCTCTGATAGCTGGAGAGAGTGTGGTCAAAACACCTCTGCATGAGTCAAACACAGCGCTGTGAGATCAAACATCCACAATGTTCTGCCGTAATATTCATCTCCTCACTACTGGAAGTATAAATAGCTCATTATATACTTCTTAGACATACTTTTCCCTCTGGGTTATAAGAAGGCAGACAATGTATATGTACATGTTTATATATAGATATTAAAAGACAGGAAGAGAGACTGATAAGACTTTGGATGCCAGTTTTGACATCAAATAAAAGCAAGAGAGTTTTCAGCAACATGACAACATTTTTAGAATTATTTTTTTTAATACCCACAACACATTAACACCATGGGATTTTAGCCTTTTTTGAAGCAAAATAAAAAATAAAAGGAGGATAAATCTTTATTTACTAACTCATTTCCACTCTATTATTTTAGTTTTCTTTTTATCACATATGAAATGCAGATATTTTTCCACAGAGACTTAGGGTTGCAAAATATATATGCAATGCAACACTTAACAAAAAAGGTACATGTATATACAGACATATACATATACAAACATGTATGTATATATAGATACGTATGTATAAAGAACAATATACCTATGGACTAATGAACAATAATCTCCATGACAAATATAATGTTATTCTTCCGAACAGAATTTTTTTTTTTTGGAACATGTTAAAAGTGTAGTGGTACTCCAGTGTGTTCATTATTATTATTATTATTATTATTATTATTATTATTATTATTATTATTATTATTATCATTATTATTAACAGCAAGAATTAATAATATTGATATTATTATTTTGTAAAACTATTTTTTAGTAGTTCTATAATTGTTTCTTTCTGCTCATACTTTTTTCATTTAATCTGTTATTTTCCTACTGACTTAGAAAAAAATTCAAATGTTATAACCATTTAAAAAAAAGATTAAACCTGAGCAAAATAACTCTGCAAACTTTTTAAGGAGTTATTGAAATTGTATGTAAAGACCAAAGATAAAACAAGACAAAAATCCTTGTTTACTCACTAACACACAAAAGTGATGCTTTATACAGCTTTGTTCACCAGTCATTTATTTAAGATCTGAATGGTTTCAAACCTGGGCTGCTTATTGCTGCTTTTTTTTTATCCACCACACTTTAAGGACAGGTTTATTTAACACTCCTTGATCAAGTTCTAATTATTAAGACTCTAACAGCAATATAGAAACATACAATAGGTTCAACAACCACATCCTTCAAAAAGCAAATCTTGGGTTCTTTGAAAAATATTTGCAAAAGTTTCTACGATCCTTCAGAGTTAAATCTGTCACCGCTTTGAGAACAGGTGACCGAAAAGCTCAAAATGATTCCTCTACTGCTGATGCAGAGCCTCTTAAAGATTCTTTCAAAGCTGTCTATCATATAGATCTTTGCACCAAGCTATAGTGTGCTCTTATTTACATTTTCTGATCAGTGATTTGTATTTTGAAGCAGAGTGTGGTTGTTTTCTTTACTTATTAATGCTGATGCAGCTCTGGAAAGTCTGAAACCACAGCCCTGTGCTCTTTTTTAATCTGCACCTGTAACCACGGTAAGATTGTGTTGGCAAGGCAAGTCCGAGTCCAGGCTCTTAACAGAATTATTGGTAAATCTGTGATCAGGGTTCTAACTTACATGATTGAAAACAGGCACTATAAAGACGTTTACATTTCTTGTTTTTAGAATTTAACATAATGTTTATAGTGCAGACATGTCAGCATAGAGCCATGATCAACAATCAGGATCCTTTTTATTCAACCTGTCAAAATAAACCATAAAGAAACCATACAATAACATTTCCTTTCTGTGCTTAAGTTATCTGTGTATCTGTTTGAATTGGGGAAAAAAACCCATCTTGGTCTGAAATATTTTTAAAGCTCATGAAGGAACTTTTGGTTTGTGTTTACTCTGGCGCCCCCTGTAGACAGAGTGGTATATTTGATCTCTTAGCTTATCTTTGACTGTACTACACTTGAGTGATTTCGATTAAAAATCTCACTCTGATAAGTTTTGACAATCAAAACGTATCAGATGTTCCTGCTGTGTGACATTAGTAAGCTGCCTGACTCTAACCTGGCACACATTATTAACTTAGAGAGGGGGTATTGTGCCTTTTATAGGCTTTGAACTGTCCCTCTGGTACCCTCTCCTTCTCACCATGTTGTTTTAGAAAACTCTTGTCAGCTTCTGTCTGACCACTTTTTTTGTAGTTACTGTCTCTTTAAGGCTTCCTGTTGCACATGACCCCTTTGCTATGATTGGAAAGCCACTTAGAGGTCTGCTATAGACAAAGCTAGGTGCAATTCTTGGTGTTAGAGGACCACTTTTTTCATGTATCATACACCGGTGGGGAAATCCAAATGGTCTTGTGATGACCTCATCATCTCTGTGAGTCTGTGATGGTCTAATGCTATTCTTGGAATGGACCATTTTGAGTAGTTTATAGATGGAATTGAGAATTTCAACACCATGTGAATATGTAGTTGTTTGAAATCTGCGCACATTTATTTTGAACATTGTTACTGTACATCCATATGTAAACATCGTCAGTTATGGAACCTGGTGTCTTTGCCCGGGTGATCCAGCCATGGTGGATCAGACCCAACTTGTGTGGATCTCCTCACCCAATCCAGAGTCATCTTGGGGCTTTCTCTGCTTCCTCTGTGATGTTCTTAATGGCTCTTCTCCTCTTCACTCCAGTGATGTCCAGTGCACTCAAGGTTTCGCAGAGTGATTGCTGATTGTCCCGTAAACCTCGATGGGTGTACACTTACCCGTCCAGCTCTGCTTGGGACAAGTTAATGACCAGCTCTCAAACTGGTCCCTCTTCCTCTTGTGGGATGATGTTCTTCTTCCTCTCTCAAACCAGGGGGATATCTGGCCTCAGGGAGGTGACAACAATATGCTGAAGGAACTTGAGCTGTTTCTACAGGTTGATAGAAAGCTAAGGCTTTCACTTTTCTCCAAAATCAAACTCGAATGGTTTTCAAACATAACTGAAGATATTCAGTTATTATCAAGTATGTGTGATGTAGCGCTGCTGCACTTCAGCGCCTCCTCCTCGACTGCATGGCTCGGATTAAAAAGTCAACAGGTGAGACCGCAGATTTGTTGTTTAGGACGAGTTAGTGAGCTGCTTTTCACACAACTGACACACAGCCTTGTCTTTGTTTATAATTTTTCCATCAAGAAAGCGGAAACGTGGTTGATTAGGCGTTGATAAGTCCGCCCTGTGTGGCTTTTTTTGTCCTCCACTTTACTTAAATGTACCCCACCCTTTGTTTACTGAGGTCAAGAGATCAGTTTATGTCTGACAATAAAGTTGCGATGAGAGTGCCCTCTGCTGGATGAAACGTTTACTGCTCCAGGTGCCTTGATGCGCTTCTGCACTCAATATATTACATTCAAATATTTATTTACTCTTAAGTTACAAATATCTGTCACCATGTTCGGACAGTTATTCAAATATTGAGTATATAGTGACAGCCCTACAGACAGCAGCCAATCCTGTGCACTTGCCAGGATCCTTGGTGGCTCCCTGTTTCCTAATTCCCACACTGATGGCTTCCACGATGGGTTTCAGGACCTGGTTGTGGCACCAGGTGCAGCACCCCTGCCCCAGAGCTACTGGACAGCAGAACAGGATGTGCTCCAACGTGCTCCTGCCTGAGCACTGAGGCCAATCAGGTGACTCTGATTTGCCTCAGATGGAGAGGTTTGATTGGCTGGGCAGAGTGTTGTACACTGTCTGGACAAAGAACTTTATGTGGGTCTGTTTGCCAGAGACCAATCCGTGTGACTTTCTGGCCAATGGCCTGCTCTTACCTTGTCCAGGCAACTCAAATAATAATAATAATACTAATCACTCACAACTGACCCCAGAGTAGAGATGTTTTGGTTTTGTGAGCACAAGTGATTTTATCCATTGGCGTCACTGAAACCAACAGAGCGTCAAAGTTTCTTCCTTTTTCTTTAATTCACAAAAATCTAAACAAACTAAACACCCATGCACATTGAAATGCATAAATTAAGTGGTTAAAGTCGGATTAGATTAGAGGGAATTTTTTTTTAACCTCAATGGAAAGTTCAGGTACCAGGTCGCTCGAGCTAAAAATAAAAGTAACACCAAAGAAGATAAAAGTGGCAGTTCATGTTTATGTATGAAGTAGATGGGGATAAATCAAAAATGAAAAATAAACAAATCTGGGCCTAGAATGGATAAAAAGGAGGAAGATACAGTTATAGGGTTGTCAACATTCACAGACACTGGTTTCTGTTATTTATATTAAAAATTTGCATGCTTTGGTCCATGTCATTGTGAAACGATCAGAAAGAACTCCAAACCAGTCAGTGGTCTGATGTTTAAGTCATGAAGCTTTCTGAGATCCAGCTTCTTATCTTCTGCACTGTGCTCAGCATTCTTTATCTCTTTAAGTGTGACCTTTAAAGGCAGGGTATTCAGAGATTTATTGATAGCGTCTGTTTCTCTGTTCACAAGAGCATCCAAACTCATCTCCTCCTCCGTGGCTCAGCATCAGCAGCTGCACATGCTCACTGCCCCTGACCATAGCTTATAGCATGGTTAGCAGTTGTAGCTTCGTAAATACACCATAGACGGCAAAAACAGCCCAGCAAGCACCTGCAGCATCGCATGAGAGAAACTCAAGAGGTGTACACCTGACTTCCTGTATAAAACAATTCTTTCTATCAGCAACACACAAAGTCATATGCACACTGGGCATGCTGTGATTGGCTGGTCATCACCCATCAAAGCTCCTGCTCTAAGCCCAAAAGCGTCCTGAGCTTAAGCAAAACATTAACAAAACAGGTGAGGGAGGGGGTCTATAAGGGGTGAGGCAGATACAGACGCTGTCACACAAGTACAGAGGCCTAGTGACGACGAATGAGCAGGATTATTCCTGTAAAACTAAATTTTTAATTTTTAAGAAAATTCTGCATACTCTACCTTTAACCTTTCGTGGGACTAACATTAGCTGAGCTCGCCAGTAACATTGTGAAGTCACAGCATGAGAAGTAATTGAAATGCTTAAGTTTTTTATCCAGTGATGTAGATGGCAGTAAAAACTTTCATTCTTTTTTGATTGGCTACATCAGAGTTACACAAAATGTAATTAAAACTTTTCCCATGAGAAAAAAAAGTTGTTAAACTCAAACTGTCAGAGGCAGAGTGAGTGTTAATAACAGACCGTTCTGAAGTTCATGTGAATTCACTACATGACAACCACAGAGAATCATTGGTTCTCTGACACCGCCACCACATCGCACTCCTGTCTGAGCAGTTTTTGTCTGATTGGTTTTTATTTGTCTCTGAGGGGAATCAGGTGAACTTTCACGAGTGCACAAAGCAAAGAGCACACATTGAAAAAGATATTTATTCATTTTTCTCAGCTTCATAGAATAGAAAAAGTTGTTTTACCCTGTCACCAATTTGCAAAAGACTGAATCAAATCTTGGCTAGTTGTATTAATCAAATAGAATTGTTCTGTTTTATCTTTTTTTTTTTAATGAAACAAACTGTTGTTACTAAGACTTATATCAGACTGAGTGAGGAAAAAAATGCACAGCCCGTAATAAAATGAGAGAGGCAGCTAATCTATGCAAGATAATGGCAGAATCATATCAAAAGTCAGCAAAACATTTAAAGACAACATAAAAAAAAGATTTTGAACAACAAGCTAAAATGAAAAACAAGCACCAAATATTCCATTTTTTTTCATTATAGCCATAAAATTTACTTTTATTAAAATGGCTATTAATTAGTATCTGTATCTAAAAGAAGCAAGTTTCATTGGATCACATTTAAGCAGCTTTAATACTGCACATTATTAACTTTTCATACATGACAACGACTAACCCTCATACGTGAAAGTGTGACAAAGTAGAGAAAGGAATACATTTGTAGGATTTTTTTCTGTTTCACTCCAAGCCACTGCAGTTTATCAGTGAATCAGTGTGATCATTCAGAGTAATTTATGATTAGAGTAATATCTCCAAAGTCTTGATATGTTTTGCAATATCCGCTTTTTTGCCCTAATTCTGTGTTCAGAACTTAAAAAGGAGACAGTGTTGAAAAAAAAACTGTGATGTGAATGAATGAATTTCCACCTTAACAAAAATACTCCTTGTCTCATTCTAATTAGAGAAAAAGGAAGTCAGACTTTTTGTCATGACTTTCTTCCTACCTTCAACCTTTTGATAGAAAGTGTTCGGGGGTTGTCGTTTTCCTCTCTTCTTTTCTCAGTAACTTATTTTTCCTTTCTGAGAAAACTAATAGCTTGACATTTCTTTGACGTGAGTTAAATTTGGAAGCTTTGCGAACTGGTGTGGATGTGTGTTTGTGCTGCTTTTTCACCCTGCTTCCTTTTTTGGAGCATTTTTCTTTACTGGTTATGAGATTCAAAGATAACAGGAGGAGGGTTGATATAATAATAATAATAATAATAATAATAATAATAATAATAATAATAATAATAATAATATATTCTTATCATTATTATAATTATTGTTATTAGTCATATTAGTAGTTGTAGTAGCAGTAGTAGAAGGAGAAGTAGTACTAGTACTAGTAGTTGTAGTTGTAGTAGTAGAAGTAGTAGTTTTTGAAATTTTGTTTTTAAATTAATGCAATTTTGGTACTGCACTTTAGCGAGCTGTCAGATCACAGCTTTGATTTTTAATTACCATTTCTGTAACACTTTACTTGACGCCTACGTTTACACCAAGTTACAAATACATGTATAATGTCTTATAATGACATTACAGCACTGTATAACTACAGTTATAGACATTCATAAGTTATTACAATGCTGTGTAACAATAATCATAACGCACTATAAAGCATTTACTCATCACTTATAAGGTCAGGTATTATAATATGTTATAACTGTTAGCAACTCACTGACAATGCCCACATAGATAATGCATTATACAGCTATTTATCATATTCTTATAAATATTTATAACTATCATTATAAACACTCATAAGTTACCATAACTCTGTATAACGATGAGCATTACATATTATATAGCATTTTATGTCTTATAAGATGATTGTCGGTCCCTTGATAACCCATTTTTGTGCAAGGATTAAAGGGTATTATAATTTTCACAGTTGCCATATAAGTCTTTTGAAGGAGTCACAATGGTGATAGAAAATAAGTTTTGCTATGTTATCTATTGTTCTTGCATAGATATAAAGATGTGTATTTTTCTGTTTTGTTTGTTTTTGAAGGACTTTTGTTCATCAGTGTAGCCACTCAATGTGAATGTGGTCATTAAAAGTTTTTTGAAGGAGTGTGTGAATGTGTTATGCTCATTGTTATACAGAGTTATGGCAACTTATGAGTGTTTATAATGATAGTTATACATGTTTATAAGAATATGATAAATATCTGTATAATGCATGATCTATGTGGGCATTGTCAGTGAGTTGCTAACAGTTATAACATAATATAATACCTGACCTTATAAATGATGAGTAAATGCTTTATAGTGTGTTGTGATTATTGTATTGTAGTAACTTATGAATGTTTATAACTGTACTTTTACAGTACTATAATATTATTATAAAATGTTATAAATATAATTATAATGTGGTATCAACATAGGCGTCAAGTTAAGTGTTACCTATATTTCTTTTCTGGTTATTATTCAAAGCTATTGAATGCTGTTTTGGTAATGCAGCGTAATGACAACTTTGAATCCTGGTAGAATTGAAGGAATTTAAAGTCACTGTAACCAAAATTGATTTTCTTTTAGATCATAGATATGAGACATTGAACAAAGTCAAACTCATGCACAACATGGATTCAGTACACAGTTAAATATTTCAAACACTTATTTGTCTTCATTGTGATGATTATGACTCAAAACTCAGTTACTGATGAAATCAGATCAATCAATAAATCAGCTATAAATATCATGGAAAAGGTTGAATACTGGAAGATGGTGTAAAATAGTGTGAGATGGTGTCACAGTTATTAAACTGAAAACACCTGCAAAGATTTCCTGAGGTTTTAACTCTCTGTTGCGCAGTGGTGACAGCAGTGGACAGTCATTTCTCAGTCTGTCTCCTAAATGCATTGGTGTTAATGGTGGGTCAACACACCAGCCTGTGCCAAGAAGTATTTTTTAAGTTTGTTTTAATCAGGGCGTAAAAAGATAATGTTTCCTTTTCCCCCTGAAAGTTATATATGCACAAGAGTATTAACCCTCTGATGCATGAATTATGAAAGTCAGTGTCAGGATTTTTCCCTTGAGTGTTTTTATTTGTATTAAGGCAAGAAAAGAAGTTTTCCATTTTTTCCCCCAAATATTTGTAACTGAGCATTCAACATAAATTAGAGTGAACTTAATGTAAATATGACTTTTTTTTTCTTTTTTTTCTTTGGTAATTTCATGAATAATCTTTTTTTTAATGTTTTGCAAAACTTTTTAACTCTCTTTCATCCATTTTAACACTGATTAATTTATAGTTTATAAGTTTTTTCACCCTCAAATGTTTGTCTATAACATGTTCAAAAATATATATATGTTTGGAAAAAAAATTGAAAACAGTATTTCAGGCCCTAAGAAGAATAAAAATATCATTACACAGGCTAAAATGAATTTCCACCACATGAACCACTGAATTTAGGAGTAAATAACTTTTAAATAGGTGTCCACTGTAGTGACCACTATGCACCACAGGGTTAAAAAGATTTTTTTCTATAAATGATAACAAGTTTAGATATATGAAAATATCTCAAAATGTTTTTCAGAGCATAAAAATAATTATTTATTGGATAACCAAAAACACAATTCAAATCATTTTTACATAAAGGTCATACTTTTTTATGTTGAATGCTCGGGTGCATAGAGCCCACTGTTGTGAACATGTGTTTGTGACTTAATGAAAAAATCAAACTTTCAAAAAAAGACCAACCTTTTATTATGCCCTAGGAAAAAAAAAAAAAACATCGATGGAAAAGTCTTGGCAATTTTTCATATTCTATTTATCAGAGGGTTCATTGGTCTCATGGTCTGGTTCAGTGGGATACAGAATCATGGGTAATAATGCTGAATGACAATTGTCCAGAAGACAGTTGTTGTCGCCATTAACAAAGAGGTGAAAGTGTTGACAGGATTGTGATATTTTTTTTATATTTTAAATTTTTAGTTTTGTTAATTTCTTTTTTTTTTTGTCATTCACCATCACACAGCAGATAATATTAAGTAAAGTGGATGATTTATGTATTCGATTCAATTTATTCTGTACACTGAAAAAAGCTACTATTGCTGGCTTTTGAACTATGCACATATAAAATGCTAGGTCCTTTGTCTATAAGCATCCATGATTTCCAAAAAGAGGTTTATTTTTCATTTTTCAGGCAGACCAGAGGAAAGCTTTGCTCTTTTCAAGTGTCCACCTCAAATGAGTTTGTGTCTAGTTTAGTCACTGGCAATCGTTTATGATGTTTATAGAGAGTTCCCTCTTTATATGGTGTGGGTGCAGTGACAGATGGAGTTTATCGACAACAGGTTTTTGTTTTGTTTTGTTTTTTTGAATGTGAGAGGGGTTTCTTTTATTATTATTGTGCAACAAGACAAGACAGTGACATGCACAGACATAAAAAAAGTGGTGATAACAATGGCAGCTGTGACAGTTATAGAGCTTTCATGACAAAAATGGGTTTCACTTGACAATCCTGTCAAAGATTTTGGGAAACTTCACAAAGAGTGGACTAGAGCCAGAGTTAGTGCATCAGGAGCCGACACACAGACAGACTGATATTTTGTGATAACCATCATTGGACTTCATTTTTTAACCCTGTGGTTTATAGTGGTCACTATAGTGGACACCTATTTAAAAGTTAATTACTCCTAAATTCAATGGTTCATGTGGTGGAAATTCATATCAACCTGTGTCAGGATATTTTTATTCTTCTCAGGGCCTGAAAAAAAAAATTCAGTTTTTTTTCCAAACATATAGGCCTATATATTCTTAAAAAGTTATAGACAAACATTTGAGGGTTAAAAAACGTATAAACTATAACTTATTCAGTGTTAAAATGGATGAAAGAGAGTTAAAAAGTTTCGCAAAACACCACTCAAGGGAAAAATCCTGACACTGACTTTCATATTTCATGCATCAGAGGGTTAAAGTATCATTTATGTCAAAGATAAGAGATACACGACTGCACACTGAAATGACTTAAATGTAACTTTATTAGAATTTGTCTCCAACTGTTGCATTCCTCAAGTCAAGCCACTCTTGAATTTAAATGTCTTCTACGAGCTTAGAAGAGAAGAACTGGAGTACCAAGTCGTCTTTTTAGATCGAAGTCGTTATCTATTACATTTGGGAATCAAGAGCCCAGAGTCTGGAGAAGTAATGGAAATAGCTGATGCTGTTGGTTGTAGCTTTATGGAGATTCTGATTTCATTTGTGGGATAGTGGGTTAATATGTGGCACCAGCCCACATGTCCAAAAGCAGCAAAAACTGGTTGAATAACTATGATTATCACTGTGCTTGATCGGCTAAGTGGTCCTGTAGCCTATCGAGCATTTTTGAGGTTTGATGAGATGAAGATCAGAGACATCAGCCCCAGTATCATCAGGCCGCTATCAAAGCAACCTGAGCTTTAAGAAGATTAATAAGATGAGCAGAGACACACGCTGATCACCTCTGTGCTGTACGGCACTGATGAATGCAAAAGAGCCCTAAACAAATATTGATTAAATATAAATGAATGAACTTTTCAGAGAGACAACATCTCTGTAACAAGAATCATTGTTTTGGACTGACAATTATTATACTTAAATTCTCGGAGACACTGAATTCAGGTTTTTAACTTCAGGTTAACTGTAATCTCAAAACTTGTGCGCATTGAAATGGTTTTGTACGGGTTTGGCTTACTCTACTGCAGTAAATTCACTTTTTAGCAATATTCTGATTCAGTGAGATGCACCTGTATAAAATGTTAATTCTACCTTTAAACAGTTGTTGTAATAATGAGCTGACAATTTACTGTGAGGTGCATTTTTTTCTGCATAGCCATGTCTGAAAAAGAATAAACAAGAGACTGAATACTGGCAAACTTTTACAAACTATTTTATGAATCGTTAAATTTACAATGAATATATGTTTTGTGAACAAGTATTAATTTATAAATCAAATACATATTATAACTCAACGATATCAGATTGCAACTTTTGTGGTAACTTGTGCTCTAGTGAGCTACTTTGTGTCCTTTTGATAAAGTGGGGCATCATATGTGTAAATTCTTAGTCCTCAATCAGAACCTGTTGATTAATTCTCCATTTGGTTTATGTCTACATGGTTCCCCACCATTTAAATAACAAAGATTTCTCTTCTCCATTTTTTTCATTGTAACCATGCAAAATGTGTTTCCAGTATGAGTTCATAATTAAAAATCATTAGAAATTACTTTTAACTTCTCTCCTAAAAATAAAAGCTGGAGCATTTATTTATGGAGCATTAAGTGTTTGGTTGTAAAAGTGAACATTTCCGCTCACATTTATCTGCTGCCATCACTCTAATCTCCTTAAATCTTGGTGTGTGTGTGTGTGTGTGTGCGTTGCTCTGAACGCAGAATGTTTTTTTTCTGCAAAGCGACCTGAGTGATGTCTTATTTGTCATTTGTGAGTTTTAGCACTTTCAGTAACTGTTTTTATATTAACTGATGAGTGTGTCTGTGTATCCCCTCTGTTAAAAGTCTGATTTCAGATCTTTTAAAAAATCTAAAAATTGACATATTTTTGTAATTCTGTTGAGTTTTTTTACTTTACAAACTCCTTAAAAATGATCTTTTTGCTCAGTTTCTTCATGTTTTATTGTGCAGCTCTGACTGTAACATGCCTATAACAGGTCACATCTTTTTTCTTTAGGGCACATCCTCCTCAGTATAAAGCTGAGCTCATCTTTCAGGTGCTTCACTCTCTTGTCATGAGCTGTGGCCATGATGCTGCCACTGCTCCTCCTCTTCATCACTCTGACTGAGCCTGTCAACTCACAGGGTAAGTAACTCTGAGTTTGTTGGTTAAACATTAAAATAAAGCGGTTTTAGTTCAGATTCGATGAAAAAAGAGTGTCCATAAGTTGCTCACTATTTTAAAAGGTTGCCAAATAGATGAGCTGTTAAAGTTCAAGTTTCCGTGACAGACCAACCTGTTTGTGTTACAGTGCAATGATACAAAGAACAGGTTTCTTTGGTTTATATATGATGCCGAAGAGTCTGTAGAAAGTTTTAAGGAGTTCAGTTGAAAAGAGGCCCCATGCATTTAAACTTGTGAATGGGTGTTTGTTACCGTACCGTCGCCCTGTTAAAGTAATCGCCTAACTCATTATTTCAAGTTTTTTAGGAAACACAAAAAACAAAATCCACTTCAGCCACACACTTACATGGGGCATTATATTAAAGAGGTAAAATAAAATGATCTGATCAACTGAGGACGTAGGCGATTTTACCATAGGTGGCCGGCATCATGAGGAAATGATTCAGCCAAAAAAAAAAAAAAAAAGATTATGACAAAAAAATGACTTAGGCGGTTATTTTTACAGTGTAACAAAATGTTGCTCCAAATCCTCTCGTTTTTGTGTTTGTTTTTGCCCATTACAGACTCAATGTGGTCATTTTCTCCCATGATCACACAGCCACACCTTAAACTCCACATTATGTGAACCCAGCCTTAAAAACTTAATATGAAAATAAGTGAAACTCTTTTTAGGGAGCAAAAGCAAAAAATACTCCATTTAGAAATTGGATGCACAGGCAACAGGATGGGTGTTTACCTCAAACTGATTAAAAAAATAAAAGCAGGGTAAAATCAAAGATACCATCAAATACAACCTAGAACAGCAGAGTAAGCAATTCCAATTTATATGAATCAGTGGTAAAGAGGTCTTTCTTTGTTAATGTGATGGACACTGTGGCAGTAACACAGCATATGTTAGGTAAAGTGCACCAGTCGTGACTCTGATACAATTTAGCTGACAAGTACTTACACTGTAAAACCCAACAGTTTTACAGACTCAAAAATTATTAGTTATTGAAATCTGCAGTTCTTACAAGTTACTTGAATAATGAAGAAAGCTATTGTTTCGAGTGAAGCCTACTTGAATGAATTGAATAAACTGGAGTTGCCTATTGATTTGTAACCCAACAGATATTGTCACCACAAGTGAGAAGGGAACACAGTGGACATGAGACTCTGCAGTAACCAACCGTTCAAGCTCTGCGGTTTAGACTGGCTGTCTAAAATACCAGTAATTTGGTTATGGTTGATTTTTCTCATCATTTTTTGTTTGGCAGTCTTTTTTTTTCTTTTTTTACAGTGTCCTTAATGTATATTTGAATTCACAAGAACATGGAACAGAATCCGTCAAGAAGCGTAGAACTAGCATATTCAGTTGCCCGGACTCAACTAAGAGTAGACTGCAAAAACGGAAATCTAAGCAAGTCATTATGTCTTATTTGTAGTAAAAAATTGTCTTATTGTTCTTAATTTGAGCCACATTCACCAGACCATGTCATAAAAATGTCTTATTTCAAGTTTTCTTAAGACAAAAATGAGGTTTAAATTGCTTGTAACAAATCAAAAAAATCTGCCAATGGGATAAGACGACTTCGCCCGGGAAGTTTCTTGAAATTAGAAAGATGTCTTAAAATGAGAATCTTTTATCTTATCCCATTGGCAGATTTTTTTTTACTTGTTACAAGCAATTGATGCCATTTTTGTCTTTAAAAAACTTGAAATGAGACATTTTTTTGACCTTGTCTAGTAAATGTGGCTCAAATCAAGAATAGTCAGACAAATTTTACTAAAAATAAGACATAATGACTTGCCTAGATTTCAGTTTTTGCAGTGCAGACTGCAATAAAAAAACTTACAGTTAGCCCAAGAAATGAAAATCTATTTTACTTTACCAAGGTCATGAAGCTTACTAAGTTTTTTTTTTTAAAGGCAACAGGTTTCCATGTTTTTTTAAGTAAAGTCAAGTAGTTGGATTGGACCAATTTTTACAGTGTATGTCACTGTTATCTATAATATATGAAGCGTCTGTGTGTTTTATGTTTGTCCATGTACAGCGTTAACCACCTGTAGTCCAAAACTGTCTCTGATGCTGTAGTTCAAAGGACTCAGGCTGTGGTGGTTCAAAGTACACTGTTAGATTAGAACAGAAATATGTGTCACTGCTGCTGTTTGTTTAAATAAAAGCTGCTTAATTGGTGATATACATTGTCTGCATCAAAATTGCTCATGGAGATTGTATGTGTTCGCCATGTGCCTGAGCGTGTGTGGCTGTTTGGGGCAAGAAAGGTTAAAAAATAATTGCACCAGCGCTCATCACAGCGAGAAATAACATACCGCTTAATGTGCATTTAAGGATGAACCCGCCACACATGGAGCGCATGATTCAACCTTTAGTGACCAGGCTGTGGCATTTTTCATGTCATGCACACATACGAGAAAAAAAATTCCTTATAGCTGTGTAGAATTTCAAGGTTTAGTTAAAATTGCTTGATTCAATCTTCATTAGGAATCGAGGCATAAAATTGAGACTAGAATAAAAAATAAAAAAATCTGTCATCTAAATTGTGATTTCTTATCCACAAAAATGCTTTGTAAAAATAAGAGAATTAGGGGTGAAAAAAAACTCTGTATGTGAAACAAATGAGGAAGAAATTAGCAGCAAGTCTAGAAGAATTAGAATAAAACCCCCAAATAAATGCATGCTTTGCATTTCACATTTATTTTTGCGTACAGTTATTTAATATTTAGATGGGTAACTAAGATCTTTGTCCAAGAAATCGATCATTTTTCTATGATTATTACAACAGTTGAGAAATATTCCTTTTGATGAAAAAGCAAGAAATTACTACAGACGCCTTTTTCCGACAGTTACACAAAATAAAAATGAAAAGTTAGTTTAGTTTAGATTTTTTTTTCCATACTGATGTAAAATTTAAGATAATACTAATAAGAATAATTTGGGGATAAAATATTAAAATTTTGAAATAGAAAGTCAAAATTTGTATTTATCTTATAGATTCTAATCAGCTATGGGCAAAAACAAATTCAACAAGGGCAATTTTTCATTGTAATTTTTTCTAACGGGCAGAAATGGTCTTCTATAAAATACTGATCTATTAATGAAGGATTTTTTTTCTGGGGCATATTTTCCTTGTTTATTTCTCAGATATTATTCTGGTGTTTTGTGTTGATTGAAACCAAGTTTTTTGTGAAGTAGTAGTTTCATGGGTTAAAATAAACCTGCTTCAAATAATTAAATCTGCATCCGTCCTTCAAACAATACAATGTAGAATGCGTGTGAAAATGACGATACATCATTTCCCATTGAAAATATGTTAAGGCCTAAATAAATAAAAATGGTTCACTGCTTATTTTGCAAAAATATTACTTCGTCTTGAAAAGCTTTTTAATTATGGACCCAATTTTCATGTGTTCTAGTGTTTTTGTCTTTTTAACTGAGCTCATTTTTTATTCATGTTACTAACCTTTACAAAAAAAAATAATGCACAACAGACCTGAAGTTTGTCGTTTCAAAGAGAACATGCAAAGGTTTGTGTAAAGACCCAGCAGTGCTTCTGCACCTCTGTAACCACATGAAATGCTTCTCTTCTTTTAATTTCTTTTCAATTTGACTTTAGATGAAATGCACATACACTAAATTTGGCTTCAAGGCTGAGAATTTGGATTACTTTGAGAAAAAATGAAGGGAACTTTAATAAAACTAAATTCATAATTAAGACTTCCTTTTTTTATCCTCTCTTCATGTCAGCAGGTAATGTGAAACTGATTCCCGAGGATCCAACTGAGCCATGCGAGGGCATCGTCCAGGTTTACCATGATAACCAGTGGGGCTATGTGGGGGACACCCTGTGGAACGAGAACACCGAGGAGGTGGTGTGCCGGAGCACCCACTGTGGAAAACCCGTGAAGGGCTCCACGAGAAACATTTTTCGGCCCAATGGCAGCAAAGTGTGGCTCAGTGAACTGAACTGTCAAGGAGACGAGAATCATCTGTGGGAGTGTAAGAAGCCTGGATGGGGCATCAGCAAGTACAGCGCCGACATGGTGAAAACCATCAAATGCTCCAGTAAGGCACAACTTCATATTTTACATACATCCTTCATGCAATTCAAGAACGTGAATGGTGGTGCAGTGGTTAGTGCTGTTACCTCAGAGCAAAAAGGGCTTTTCTGTGTGGAGTTTGACTTGACTTAGACATCCCACAATCCAAAAACATGCTCACGAGGTTAACTAGTGATTCTAAATTGCCCGTAAGTGTGTGTGTGTGTGTGTGTGTGTGTGTGTGTGTGTGTGTGTGTGTGTGTGTGTGTGTGTGTGTGTGTAAAAGCTTGGCCATTCATTATTCAAACCAAACCCGACACCCTACCCCTCCAACAGAAGTCACACTCGCAGCTAAGTGAAGTCTCCTCCATTAAGGTGTAGGTTTTAATTACAGCATCAGCTTTGGGACAACCTTCCCTCTGCCTGGAAGAAACAAGAATTATGTGTTGCTATGGTTTCACAGCCACATCTTGCGGGAGTGAGTTACTGCTCTGCACCTGTGAATGATGCAACGGCAGATGCTCACTTTTGTTTTTCTTTTTTTGTTCTTTATCAAATTATATTACTTTAAAATGATAAATTATCCTTTAATGTATAACTCAATGTGAAGCCAATTTCTTGTAATTTTGTCATGACAAAAATTAAGATAGTTTTAATCAAAATCAGAGCAGCTTCTTTTTGTTGTAACTTAACCTGTAAAAAAGTCCTTATGATTAATAGAAAAGTGATCAGCAACATGACTTTGATCGGCATTTATCACCTAACTGCTGAAATTAGCCTAATTAATAAGTTCACTGAATTTTTTTTTTTTTTTAATATCCTGAGAGGGTCGAGGACTTTTTGCAACTAAACACAGGGGGGGAAACAATTAGTGATGCATGCGCTCAGTGAGTCAGTATCAGAGCAGACTCACTGGTGGAGGGTTTTATATCCCATTAACACTACCTGCTAATTGGCCGGGGGCGGACTTTATATGGTGAACCCCCCACGGGGACATGCAAATGAAGGGGGAGTGTGTAGTGGCCGCTTTGACAAAGACCCGTTGTCTGTGTGTGTCTATGGCAGACATGGGCAAATTAAGGCGAGGGGGCCACATTCGGCCCTTTAGGCGTCCCTGTCAGGCCTGTGAGAGATCAATCATAGATTATAATTTAAATTTTAAAAATAAAAATAAATACGACGGAGCTGCTTGTTTTTCCATAAGTGTTACGTTTTCAGTTATTTCTATATGGATGTACTTGTGCACATGAGCCCTACGTGAACAGTGACAAGCATTGAACTTCAACAAAACTAAATCAAGATCCACCATCAATGATCACCCCTCGGGAATTCATCCAGATTTCAATGTGCTTGTTCAAGCGCAAGACAGATAGAATTTTCTCACTGAAGAGGTAAAATGAAGCCAAAGATGTTATTCCTTTGTTTACATTTTCTTCAAATTTACACAATATCCATGGGAACTAACAAGCCTAAGATGAAATGAAACTCTACCGCAATGATTATTTGTGTGTGTTTTTACTGTTTGTCACTTCCATAGGAGTATTTTCCTATTCTACCCACACTACAATTTCACATATTTACAGAAATTTCTTATTTTTCTTGTTACCAGTAGCACATAATCAAAAAATGTAAGTAAAGGCATTTTAAAATGGGCAAAAAAGTTAATATTTAACAGAATCAAGTTTGTGTTCTTGGTGGTGTGGCCATCAAAAATGAATCAGGTTTCTCATGTGGCCCCTTGTAAACGTGAATTGCCCACCCCTGGTCTATGGTATGTGTGTGTCGGCCCTATGAGTGACGTGCAACGAGTTCAGGATGTAACCAGCTTCTCACATTAAGATGACTGAGATAGGCTCTAGCTTGCCGCAACCTAGAAAATGAGTGAATGAATGAATGATAAATGGAAATTATCTACTTGAAATAATGCCTTTATTTATTTGTTTGTTTGTGTTATCTATTTAATGACTCTTTTCCTTCCTTGTGTTTCTCTAGGAAAGGTAAACATCACCCTGGATGGTTATAAATGTGCAGGAGCGGTAAAGTTTACCACAGACGAGAGCACAACTCCAGGTTATTTCTGCGAGGAAAACTGGAGTAAGAATTACCATGTTACTCTGAAAGCACTTTTTAAGTACAATGTCTTTTATTGTGTAATCATGATTTGTTACACAGAAAAACATTCATTCATGCAATATTTATCAACAAAAATCTGGTTATAGACCTGTTCAGGGTCGATGTCATCACAAAAATGCTCATGCAATTTGGCAACAGAAGTGGCCATTCAGTCAGAGAACACTAAATTAAAATGGTTAACAACATTAAAATTCTTTATCATGGGGCCAACTTCTAGTGAGCTCTGACTGTTGCAGAGCCAACAGTGTTTTGAAGGTAAATGTGACCGTGCTCACTGGTGACCGTCAGCTGAACTTGTGGCTTATGTTCAGCTGACGGTCACCAGTTAACAGGGTCACACTTTACACTAAAACACCAGTGATGTCTGAGGCTGAGTTTTTAAATGTGTTTTCTTTGTCCAACCTCCGTTAACTACGTATCTTTGACTGCAAATAAGTAACATTAACTACCTGTATTCTAAATCCAGTTTTACTTTGTGTATTTGATAAAAAAAAAAGTTGGTTTTTGGCTGAGGATATAACCACATATGTTGAGTGAATAGTAAGTGAACTCATCAATTATGATTCAAAAAAGCAAATTTTAGATCAAAGTAAAAACAAAGTATGTAATAAAATTATTAACTTTTCTTATTAGTAATCATAAAATAATTAACTATTATTATTCTGATGTATTTGGTGTAGTTGTCTGTATGTACATAGTTTCTATGGAGTTGGAACAGTCTCAAAATCCACAAATGCACACACAAATTAACAAATGCACAGAGTAATATTCATAAATGTATTTCAATGCACACACAAATATATTTTGCTGTGAACCCCGCTGCATTTGTGCGTGGATTTTCGTGACTCCCCTAATGTGCTTCGAACCACAAATGCACAGAGAAACAGCTGTAGCCAATCAGATGTCTCCCTCCTATTCAGCCAATCACAGTATCACAATCATGATATCATGTCTATATTTCACAGACTGATTAGAGTCCACTAATAAATTAGCCATAAGCATAGTACGGTGGCCGACAAGGGTCAAACGGACGGCAATGGGCCAGTATGTCTTAGTTCAAGGAAACAGCTTCAAGCACAGAAACAACAAAATCACAAACGAGTTACAAAAAGAGGAACGTTGTGGAAATGAAGAAATTATCTGTAAATATATTTCTGTATTTACAGATCGTTTCTTCTGTCTTAATTTTCAATTCAGACCTGCAGCCAGGCGCTTTGCATCGTGGGAAACAGTATTCCAGGTAGACTGGTCAGATGCATACTGAGAAATTTTCCCGGATCAGTAGGTCATCCGGGTAGTTTTGGCATACTGCAAATTTCGCATTTGTTCGCATACTGCATACTGCATACTGCATTTAGGACAAATCAGTACGTAATGGTAGTATAGTATGGGAACTCAAAAACAGCCCCATACTCACCTCTTGCCGTCCGTTTGACCCTTGTCGGCCAACAATAGCATAGAGTGGCTTTTGTGATTTTACCCCCTCTCTGGGATACAGGCTGAATTTCTCCACTACTAAGATAGACTAAATATCTGTCCACTTTTTGATGTTTTCCATCCACTCACTCTTATCTCAAGATACTGGAAGTTGTTTACCAACCATCAAAGTGATGACTCTTTGATAAAAACTGCATTATTGGTGGTTAACCCCCTCACATCGCTTGACCAACTATTGTACTCAGCAGCACCTCTGTTGATAAAATGTGAATGTAACTGTTCACAAACTCTGAGCGGGTCCATTAGACGAACAGAACTCCGTAGTGTGTGATAGAGGTATCTCAAATGAGTCTGAATGTACAAACTGAGTTCTTTGTTTCTGGTTTGTTTTCTACGCGTGTTTGTGTGTTCAACATCAAGGCATTGAAGCAGCCAACCGTCTGTGTAACAGGCTCAACTGCGGTGGATCCAAGGAGATCCCCACTCATCCATGGTTCGGTTGGAAAGATTTCAAGAAATCAAGGAAGATGGAGATCAAGTGTGTCGGCACCTCAGAGCTAAACAATCTGTGGCAGTGTGCAAACGGGGAGTCAACATCCTGTAAGAAACCTGCGTCTGTCATCTGCACAGGTAGAAAGCACACACACACACACACACAAACACAACCTGAGTCTTGTTTCGTAGTTCATCACTGATTCATAGCACCCCTGACTTCCCAGGTTTCCAGAGGTTGCAGCTCAAAGGAAATAAAACAAACGTGTGCTCTGGACAACTGGAGAAAGAGGAAGGACAGACGTGGACCTCCGTCACCGAGGAAAGAGATTCAGATACTTGGTGCGAGCGAATGCACTGTGGGACACATCGTGACACGAATGGGACGAAAAATAGTAGTCACGTGATATGTTCAGGTAATTTAACGTCTAACCACTCCTTCTCCCTAACTGAGGATTTAACTCATCTAAGCACAAGATCATAGAAAACACAGAGGAGACAATGTCAAAGTGGTTTTCTGAGTATGGTTACAAACTGTTACTGTTTTAAATCTCCATACATGTACTGGTTGCAAACCTCAAGTCTTGTACATTGTGTCTTAAAACTGTTTTTCCTTCTTATTAGAAGTGTTTGAAATCTTTGTCATATTCACCTTTTTTTTGTTGCTCCACAACCTACAGCTGAAGTCAAAGTGGTGCTGAAGGATGGAAAGGGTGACAGTAAGTGCTACGGTACGGTTCATGTTGAAGTCAACGGTACGAGCCGCTCTGTGTGTGGCACCCAATGGACCGACAAAGATGCTGAGGTTGTTTGTCGGGAGAAAGGTTGCGGAAAGGTAAGTTCACATCATTTCCCATGAATTACACTTATGTCAACCTGTTTCTTTTTTTGACTAAAAATTTAAAAAATGGCTTGTTTTGCTTTGGGTGCCCCCTTTTGTAAATAAAGGAGGTGTGACTTTGTATTCTGCTGATTTTTGCCCTGACCAGTGCAAGTTGTATTTCATGATGTAAAAAATCTCACCCTGCTTTCTATAAACGAGGAATGGAAGCTCATGTCCATCAGTTTAAAAGAACAAAGTGAAAACTTGCCTTGTTGAAAATTTGTTTTGGCCTCTAACTTTTGAAAGCAAAACTAAATTTTCAAATAAAAGGTTGAAATTATGAGATAATAAGGTCAAAAATGACAAGAAATTAAGTCAAAATTGTGAGATAAAGAATCAGAATTATGAGATAAGTCAAAAGCATTAGGAAAAAACTCAAATTTTCAGGTAAAGGTAGAAATTTTGAGATAAAAATAGTCAAAATGTTCACTTCAATCCTCTTTTCTTTTTTATTTCAAAATTTGACTCAATACAGGCAACAAAATTAATGATAATATTAAATTCCAGTTTTACATTTTTATATTTTTAGCTGGCAGAAATGGGCTTCGATAACAATGAAACACGTCCCCTACTTAAATATTTTTCCTGAAAAATCTAAAAAGGCAGTTTCTTTGACTGATAAGTCTTATCTGAGACCCGCCCCTTCACAGTGTTCACATGCACAGAAACATATGATATACAGTGGTTCCTATTCCTTTGGGCTGGGACCCCATTTTGACATCACTAATTCCTGGGGACTCCTGAGACATTTTTTTTCCCCCAAAACTTAGGGGTTTTTTTCTTTTTTCTTTTTTTTTTTTTTAACTTTTCCTGTTCAGCATCACGACAACAGAATTGTGGTCAGGCTGCCATATTTTGCAGAACACATTTACTTTGCCAAGAGGAGCTGTTTGTGTATAAGGCACCAGTGAGTTTTAAATGTTATTTTTTATTGGTGTTTTGTAATTTCTGTTTTCTGTACATTGCCAAGATCAAAGGTTACTGCTTGAACGGACTAGAGTGAAAACAGAAGAGGGATAGTGACAGAAGGAAAGAGCATAGAGAGAGAAAGAAGGAGATAGAGAGGGAGAGATGAACAATAACACAACAGAGGAGAACAACCACAACAACTGGATGATAGAATACAGACAGGAGATCCAAAACCAGCAGCTGATTCTGAAAAAAAAAACAAAAAAAACACGGTATCCCAAGGTCTTTGACACCACAATCTCTAGGAGCACCTGTGAAGAAATGAACGGGAGAGATCATGAGAATCAATTCGCACAGCAATAACAATTATAAATCTATATGCACAGGAACACATGTATACACATATACTTACCCACACATGCAGGGACATGGGTGTAAATGCAGATTATAAGAGTTGAGTTGTGTTTGGTGTTGAGTGATCATGCCAGGGAGTGAACATGCAGGTGTAGCCCTGCTGCCTCCAGGGACCGAACACACACCTAGAGGGCCCCCAGCGCCGGTTTTTGTTAGTTTTTTTTCTGTTTGTTCTTTATATACTATTATGAATAAAGAAAAGCCAGGGTTAGAGCATAAAGTGACATTTTTATTTTTCCTGACCAGGATATTGACTTCATTCTAAGTGAACTTTCAAATTAAAAAAATTAATTCATCCTCAAGGGACAATTAAAGGCACAAAGATCAGTAAACAATGTAAGCAATGTAAACAAAGATAAGAAACAAACAGTGCAACTTTCAATAAAGCACTGTAGTCACTCAACTGCTTAAAAAGCAAAAAATACTGAATACAGGAAATAAAAATGTGTAACAAATTGCTTGGGGACTAAAATAGTTAATGATAAAATACTGAAATACCCCAAGATAAAATGCTAAAGTGCCTCATAATACAAGAACACAAAAGTACTTAGAGATAACACGCTAACTAAACACGACATCACATTGGATACAGTTGTTTTGTTTTACAGTTGTTCGTTTGGTTTTTTGTTGTGTTTTTTATTTTAAAAAGAATAATGATAATTACTGTAGACAACATTTTACCAGTAATTTTTTCATCAATTACTAGACATTTCAGGGGACCCGTGACCCCATGTGGGGTCACAACCCCTAGGTTGAGAAACACTGCTCTAGTGGACACTTGAGGAACTGCAGTTTCTACAATTGGCTTAAATTTCCCCAGATTACAGGTGGTCACTAGGTCTTCACTTGTGAAATTATTAGATATGTAAAAGGAAATTACAAAATTGTGGCTTTATAATTTATAAAAGGAAAACAATCTTTAGGCATTAAGAAATCTTACTGGACACACTGGTATTTTCCCTTTTTCTTGTTTTTTTTTTTTATTCTGAGGAAATGTGTTAGATATAATCAAGTCAGTTATTCCACAATCTTTTCCTCTTCTGTCTTGCAGCTTCATTACGAATAAATCTGTTTACAATGCCTTTTTCTCCAGGAACACCACTGAGAGCTGAAATCTTTGTCCAAGTTTATTTACAACATACTGGATTGGTACTTTTATCCCAAACAGATGACAATATATGTTGAAAACTTCTCTCTTTCAGCTGGTCACTCGCAAAAACCCAAACGAAGCCTCCAGGAATGATGGGATCATGGACTATGTGAGATGCTCCGGCACTGAGTCTTCACTGTGGCACTGTTTAGCTAAACGTGACACTGAACCTTTTCGGTGTAATTCCAATGCCTACGTAGTTTGTTCAGGTGAGGTGTTGGCGGTGATTGTTAAATTATAACCTTACATTGTTTGACAGAATAATCACATATTTTTGGATTAAAAGAGAAAAAAGATAGTGGTGGCCAATTTGTGACAGCTGTTGTGTTATTTTCTGCGACTAATTCAAAGAATGTAACAACTATTGTGTGTGCAGTAGGATCATTTCTGTGTGTTTGTCCCACGTTTGACATTTTTTCCTGCTGTATCTCTTGTTACAGGAAGTGTGAAAGTGAAACTGACGGATGGTCCTGGAAGATGTGCAGGGAGAGTAGAGATAGAATATAAGGGCAAATGGCAAAGGGTCAATAAAAAATCATGGACAGATCGTAACTCTGACGTGGTCTGCAGACAGATAGGGTGTGGGAACAGAAGAAAAAACAGTAGTCCTGAAGAAAAATTCAGCCGTGGTTCAGGTGATTTCTTACCTGTGGTTGTAAACTGTAAAAGCGGTGCCTCGTCGATATCTGAGTGCATGACCGAAAGACAGGACTCGGAGAGGGAGAAGGAGACAGTGGGGATAACCTGTGAGGGTGAGTGGGATTTTATTTAATCTGTTATGACCTTTGACCTTTTAATCAGCCTGGCTGTCATTCTCTATAAAGTGCTGTCAAAGATGGATGCAGGAAATACTCAAATGTGTGTAGACATGTTATCACTGTGAAGATGTTAGCAAATATCAGCTGTACAGTAGCATCCTACTTCTTTTCCTACTTCTCAAAAAAAAAAAAGTACAGATTTTAACTGCAAATGCTCCACAATGTGCATTTTGGGACTCAGATGCTGATAGTCAATACTACTGCTCCTGACACCAATCAGATTATTTCAGTAGTCAAAACACTGGAGGAAAAAAACTCTGTTGAGTTAAATTTTTATGCTGATTGAAACTAAAATTGGAATGCTGGTTACAAAATTGCAGTTTTTTTCCAGCACATCAAGTTTTTCTCCAGATAAGCAAAATTCCACTGATTGAATTTTGCTTATCTGTTCCCCAGTGTTTGTCTTTTTTTTTAAATAAAACTGGGATCCTATAGTTCAAAAACTTGAAGTGATGGAGAAAAACTGAGCTCAGTTTTTGCTTCTGCACCCACAAACCAGTTAAAAACAGCTGTCAGACCTAACTCAACGGTAACTGTGTTCCTCAGTGTGATGCTTCACTACCTGCTTTAAGAAAAAGAATATATAGATGCAGACCATACACGGTGCCTCCCATCAATTACACCTGCAATTAAAAGAGGGGTGCTACTGTGAATCTGCAGTTGGTTTGTGAAAGTGCATTTTGACTTCAGCATTTTCCGCCTGAGAGTGCAGCAAAAGCAGTCAGAGCATGTTTTCCTGCTCAGCATCTCTACAGGTTGGTGCATCAGAATAATCCCACTAGCTCAGTGCAGCGTTCTATTATAAGTATCAATGGTCTGTAGAACAAGCTGAGAAAAACCCAAAACATTTTGAGGATTTAAAAAAAAATCCCCCTGGATATGGTTTTACAAACAAAAAGGAGGACATGTCAGGGCAAAAGAGGACGTTTGGTCACACTGATGTCGTCTCAGTTAGAATAACTTCTCCTGGTTTGAGTGAACTAAACTGGACTGAACCAGCAGAGTAACCTGTTCTTGTTTTGAGTCTGAGGAGCTCTGATGTGGGTGTGCAGGGTTACACTTACTGATTGATTCAAGTCAGAGCAGTGATGGAGCAGTGAAACAGTTTGGTGGAGAAAAGTCCACCAGAGGAATCTGTGACAGAGAAAAGTGCTTCATTGTTTCTCTTTTTAAGACTGATTTGGACAACCTGTAGAACATTCGTTCTCAACCTTTTTCCAACTCAGGCCCCACTTTTAAGTCCCACTTCTGACCCAATACATTCGGGGGATATAAAATTTCTTGATGGAACCCCATTTGTAACATCGACCCAAAATTCAATAAAACCTGTTATGTAATAACTGGTCGATAATGTAACATGAGTGCTAAGCTTGAAATGTAATTTAAAAAATGTAATGAAACCCAAAATGTAAAAGATTCGGAGCCCAATTTGTTACAGTTTGCGTCAGCTAGTACATTTTGACTTTTAACCCTCTGATGCATGAATTATGAAAGTCAGTGTCAGAATTTTTCCCTTGAGTGTTTTTATTTGTCTTAAGGCATGAAAATATTTTTTTCCTTTTTTTTTTCAAATATTGGTAACTGAGCGTTCAACTTCATGTAATATGACTTATTTTTTTGTTTGACTTTTGTTTTGTTAATTTCACAAATACAATTTTTTTTATACTTTGCAAAACATTTTAACTCTCTTTCATCCATTTTAACACTGAATAATGTATAGTTCATAAGCTTTTTCACCCTCAAATATTCATCTATAACTTTTTTTAAAATAAATAAATATTTCGAAAAAAAATTGAAAACATTTTTTCAGGCTCTAGGAAGAATAAAAATATCCTGACACAGGCTAATATGAATTTCCATCACATGAACCATTGAATTTAGGAGTAAATAACTTTTAATTATGTTTCCACTGTGGTAACCACTATGCATCACAGTTAATTCATGATTTTTTTTTTTTTTTTTTTTTCCGCATTTCGGGCTTGGCGCTTTTGTTACAGTTTTGACAAGTTATTACATTTCAGGTTTATTACACATTGGGTGGTTGTTACATTTCGGGTCATTTTATGTACTGGGCACCAGCATGCCTTCTTAGTGGACATTTTTTATCAAAACATTCTTAATTTCCTAAATGAGTTCGTAACTGAATTTGAATATCTAAAACATTATTCTGTATAATTGTATCAGTCTTAATTCATTTGTATCTTGTATGTTTCTACATTTACACTCCACTAAATTCATACTATTATGGAAAAGATTTGGCTTGTAATACATTGACAGCCCACCAGGGGGCCGTTGCCCACAGGTTGGGAATCACTGTAGAAATTTCCAGCTTCAAAAAATTCTGAATAAAAAAAACCTTGATCCTTTTTTTCTTTTTTTGGGCAGATCACAAGGTGGTGTTTCTGGATGGAGCTGAATCTTGCTCTGGCATGGTGGGCATCGAACACGGCCAAGAAACTTACTGGCTCTCGGGATCTAATGAAACATGGAGCGACGACCTCGCAAACACAGTGTGTCGGCAGATGAACTGTGGAGAAGTCAAAAACAAAAACTCCACCTCAACAGCTGGTTTGAAGGATAGAGAAGTTTGGCAAGATGCGTATAAGTGTCTGTCCAACTCTACGTCACTATTTGACTGTGAAAATGTGACGAAACCATCGAACCACAGTGACTCTATTGCCACTGTACAATGCAAAGGTAATATTATATGTCTGTAAACAGAGATAAAATCAAAAAGGTTTGAAATTCTCACATTATTTCTTGTTTGCCACAACAGAAAAATTCGAAGTGACCTTAACACAGAAATGTTGGGGACACGTCGAAATTTGCATGGGAGGAAAGTGTGGAGGTGTTTGCAGTGACACCTGGACGAAGGAGAAGTCGGAAATGTTGTGTGAGAACTTGGGATGCGGCAGTGCAATCGAGAACCTTGCAGAGCAGCCTCGAGGAAGCATTGCAGCCATGTTCAAGGGCCTGCACGCCACGAAACAGACGACGCACTTGAGCCAATGCAACTTCATCAGAATGAGTGAAAGTGGAACAACATGTGAAAAACAAACAGCCTATGTTGTTTGCTCAGGTAATGGAGTTAATTCACATATTCAGTCCAATCAAAATAGAGAAACAAGACATTTAAGTTGATTCTACTGTTTTCTGTTCTTTGTCTAAGTGATGTGGCTGAAAACAGATTCTAAAATTGTGTCCACCAGCAAACTGTTCTCTGAATATATTCAATATATGTTGTTGCAGGAAATGTTACAAGCCGAATCAGTGCAACGAGAAGTAAATGTATGGGGAATGTGGAGGTGTTTTTTGGAGGCCAGCACCTCCCTGTGTGTGAGGAAGCTCTCTCAGACCAAAAAACAAAAGACATCATGTGTAAGGAGCAAAGCTGTGGTACCACCGGCAGCATTACCAACTACTTTGGTCCCAAAACACAGAGTTCTGGCATTAAACAGATACAGTGTGCAGATGACAAGAATTTACTGAAAGAGTGTGACATCAGCCCCGGACTGACCTCCTGTACTTATGCTGGCCTCCGGTGCTCAGGTACATTGATTTTTTGTTGTTGTTGTTGTTGTTTTTTTACATTTCTTAATCATCACACAACTCTTCCTGATTTGAGTCAAGTGTTTTTAAAAGAAAAGACTCGCACATTGGAAAAGTGAGCATGCATATGTGACACTGGAGCTTGGTAATCACAGGTAAATTCTTCTCTATCTTGTACGGTGGCCGGGAAGGGCAGAACAAAATTACAAATTGTGAAAAACTTTTACAATGGTTGAGACAAATTTACATTTTAGAAAAAAAATTTACATTCACTAAACAAAAATTAAATTACCATAACACATTTACAAGTTCTGAAACAAATTTACCTTTCGGAAAACAAATTAACAAGATGTGAAACACTTTTACAAACGCTGAAACAAATTTACAAGTGGCGAAACACTTTTACAAGCTCAAGCATTAACCGGAAAGGGAATGTACCAACTCCCGGGATGAACCGGATGTGATAACGGGGAGCGGCAGTCACCCAAGATGGACGGCGTCCAGGTAAAGTTTTGTCCGTTTTGTGGACAGCATATTATGCGCTTAACGCGGTTTTGTTTTTTGTGTGGTCGGTCTTGGATGACCTCCAACAAACACTATTGGCCTATTTGCCGCTCCCCGTTATCACATCCGGTTCATCCCGGGAGTTGGTACATTCCCTTTCCGGTTAATGCTTGAGCTTGTAAAAGTGTTTCGCCACTTGTAAATTTGTTTTGCCCTTCCCGGCCACCGTAATCTTGGACCAAGGAATGCCCCACTTTTTTTCTCTCTTTTTATAAGTGAGAGAATTGTCAACACCAGGAACAAGGGGAAGCAACAGTCTGCTTGCTTAAGGTAGCACACAGAAAGAGGGCAGCTAGCTTGGCAATGTATAGAGTCCTGAAGGTGACACCGGTTCATGAGACAAAAAAAAAAAAAAAGAGTTCTCACAAGCACAATATACTATAGAGGCCCATTTCCATAAGTTGAAAAATAAGAATAAAACTGGCTTTGTTGAGCTTTATCTGTCTATCTATCTAGCTAGCTAGCTTTTTGCCCATTAATTTTTAGATTAAAAACTCAAAATTTTGGGATAAAAATTACATTATTAGATACACACAGTCAAGATTATGAGATTAAGGGTTAAACTATGAAATAAATAATCAAAATTCTTAGATAAATAGTCACATTTTGACATAACAGGTAACAATTGTGAGATACAAAGTCGAAATTCTGAGATAAATAGTTGAAAATTTGATATTAAAAATCAAAATTTTGAGATAATTTGAAAATTTGAGAAACAGAAAGTCAATTTGTTTGGTCAAAGGCAATAATGTGAAATGTAAAGTTGTAATTAATAAATAAAAAGTAAAAGCTATTAAATCCAAAGTCATAATTTTAAGATTAGTCAAAGTCATGTGATAAAAAGTTGAAATTATGAGATAAATAATTAAACTTTTGATCCTAATAGTCAAAATTTTGAGATACAAAAAAAAAAACCTTTTTTTGTCATCAAAGGTAGTATTGTAAGATAAACAGTTGGAATTATGAAATAAGTGGAATTTTTTAGTTCATGATGTTTTGAGCTTTAATTAAAATGAGATAAGTTCAAATCATGAGTTGACAAGTTGAAATAATGAGATAAAAGCTCCAAATTTTGAGATGAAAAGACAAAATGATGAGATAGTAGAAATGAAAACTAAGCAGTAGCTTGACTTTGGAGTGAGCTGCTGTTTCATGTCATAGAGAAATGGATTATGGGAACTGAGACTTATACCATTGTCTAAGTTAATGTGCACCCTTGAGGGGATTTTGAGGAAAAAGCTGTAGAGGGAGGAAGCAGAAACTACAATACCAGCTGGAGCACAAAAATCTAATTATTAAGGCTTTTTAATCTCAAATTTTGGCTTGACCCCTAAATTTATTTATTTTTTTCTCAAAATTTCATCTGAAGATGGGCAAAAAAAAATCACAAAAAGCCATTTTTTTCCTTTTGACTTGCTGAAACAGACTTCTACAAGGTACAATTTGAGCACACAAAGTTTTGCGTGCTCACAACAGTCTGTGCAAATCTGAAACCAAGCAGTGCCTCAATGTTTGTCTTTTTTTTAATCTAAGTAAGAAAGTAGATGAGCCAGTTAAGCTATTCAACCTGCAACCCCATTGTGAGGACATTTTAGTTTCTCTCTGAATTTCAAAAAGTCACACAAGACAGATTTTGAAGATTTTTGCTAAGTTAAGCTAAACAGCTGCTTGTTCTCTGTGTTTTTCAGTAAAGCATCAGTTTATTGTGATTTGTATTTGTGCATTTATCTCACATGCTTCCCTTTTTTTGTACTGCTGCTCCTCCAAGGCCACAAGACGATGGAGCTCAAACCCCACAGCAAAAACAACAACAACAACACGGCCTGCAGCGGCGCCTTGTTCGTTTACTCAGGGGTAGATAAAAGAAGCGCCGTCTCTGTTGAAGGCTGGACGGATACTGAAGGGAGGAGGCTTTGTCAGGATCTGAAATGTGGCAGTTTTAGCTTCATCAAGAAGATTAAACCTATGACTAATGAGTTCTGGAAGTCAAGTTTCAATTGTAGCAGTAAAAACAATCCACAAAGCATCTGGGATTGTGAAAAATCATCCACAACTTCACAGACAGAGCAGCTTTATATTCAATGTGAAGGTAATTTTTTATTTGTTGTTCCAGGATCTTTTGTTTCATTACATACAAACCTATATAATATAATATAATATGATATGATATGATATGATATGATATAATATAATATAATATAATATGATATGATATGGTAATATAATGTTATAATATAATATAATATAATATAATGACGGAGTATTATGGCCACATTAATCTTTTTTTTTTTTTTAACTTCATATTTTACTATGAGATTAAAGTCGAAATTAATTATTTTACAATGGGTTTAAAGTTGAAAATAATGACATAATTTACAACCAGAATAAAGTCTGTAGACTACCGGAAAACTGGGTATGCTCAGCGAGCAGAACATTTAATAAACGTTTAATCTCACCTGCTAACTGCAGCACTCCCATCCTCCTCTGATTTGATCACTTCCTTCCCTACTTCCGATATGATTTTACCTCGACTTTAATCTCGTGGTAAAATACAAAGCAAAAAATAATAATTCTTAATGTGGCCCTAATACTCTGTCATAATAATATAATACAATACAATATAATACAATATAATACAATACAATACAATATATTAAAGAAAATAAGCTTAATTGTTATTAATGTTTATATAATTGGGTTTTATATTTCCCTCCCCAGGTGAACCAATCATCTCTCTGTCAGGGAAATGTGGTGGTGAAATAAAGATCGACAACGTTGGTGTGTGTGACACCAACTGGAATATGGAATACTCCCATTTGGTTTGCCAAGAAATGGGCTGCAGCAATGCTGTTGCTTTCACCAGTAGAGACGTTTCCACTACAAACCCAGAGTCCCACCATGTCCAGTGTGAGACGCACCACTCTAAACTGGGACAGTGCAAAAGATTCAAGGCCAAGTGTAGTAAAGTGGTGTCTGTTCACTGTGTCAGTAAGTACACAAGCACTTTACGTATCTGCAACTTTATGTGAGAAGCAAGATCTGCCTTTGTTAAGAAACTATTTTGATGTGAACACTTCAACACAAGAAACACAAGGTCAAACTTGACATTTAAGAAACCTGACAGCGCCAAAACTGCAAATTCAAATACATGGTTAGCGTTTTGCTTAATGAATTATAGAAGCTGTTGACTTTCTGTGTTATATTGAATTGAAATATCACCCAAGTAAACCAAATGGTCACTGCTTGAAATCAATATTTAGTAGAATTGATAAGTTTACTGCATGGACTTGGGTGGTAACCCTGATTATTGCATCACTCAAATCTGAAGTTGTGTTTTTTTCAATGATTATTTCCTTTTTTTATTTTACAGAAAAAGTGAAGATCAACACCGACGAAAAATGTGGTGGTAAGATTCTGATTAATTACCAGGACCGGTGGGAGAATGTGTGTGTCTCAAAGCCGTTGTCAGCCAAATTTAAAAAGCAGCTGTGTGAGGAGCTGGGGTGTGATGAACGAAATGCTTCCTCACATATTCCCAACACCGAACAGGTACATTTTACATACTGAAAATATGCTAATTCATTAAGATTCTTTTTTTAAATTATTTTATTTATGGCAAAGCCCCTCTAAAAAAGGGAGTTGTTGGAACACTTCTTCTGTGAAAATATTCACCCCTAAGTAGAGCTGGGCAATAAATCTCAAATTAGATTAAATTGCAATATTACCTGTTGCAATATTCTGATCACAGATAATGCAGTATTTCTTAAACCTGTGTCAAAATACCAGATAAACTTACCTCTGGGTGTTTTATGCTCTACACAAGTGTTAATAAACCCTGTTCAACCAGTAGGAAACCAAAGTGAAAAGTGACTAAAATGGGCAAAAGCCAACAAAATCCAAAATTGGTGGAACGAAAGGATGAAAAGTGACCACAATGGGCAAAAAGCAGTACTTAGAGTAAAAAGAAAATGTCATGGGTTGTTGTCGTGCCTTAATTAATGTCAACGTTCATTTCCAACAATGTGTGTGTTGAAAAACACATAGGATGTCAGACCTAGAAAATAATCGCACAAATAAAATTGCAATTGAAATACAGGGAAAAATGATCACAATTAGATCATTTTTGCAAATTGTTCAGCCCTACCCCTACATTTTAAGAAATCCTTTTATTTGTTTATTACGACGGAGTATTAGGGCCACATTAAGAATTTTGTTGTTTTGCTTCATATTTTGCTACAAGATTAAAGTCAAATTTAATTATTTTACTACGAGAATAAAGTTAAATTAATAATTTTACCACGAGAATAAAGTAGAAATTAATGATTTGACTACGAGAATAAAGTCAAATTTAATTATTTTAATTGGAGAATATAGTCAAAATTAAGTATCTCCTTGTTTGTAAAACCCAAGTTAAAGTATAATTTAAAGAAATGCTCTATGGTCCTTATTCTCTCCTCCTTGTAGACTGCCCTCGATTATATTGTGACTTTATTCTTGTCGTGAATTACGTCATTAATTTCGACTTTATTCTCAGAGTAAAATATAAAGTAAAAAAAAATATAATTCTTAATGTGGCCCTAATACTCCGTCGTACTTTATATGACTGTATAACTGAGTTTTTATCTTTCTTAAGGTCCGTTTTAAAACCCGACTGGACTGCACTGAGGATCATGAGGACATCAGATACTGTATCAGTCAGGTCTCTTGTGGCGGACTCAAACCAGCTGAAATCAACTGCCCAGGTAAAGCCACAGATCATTTCTCAATGGAAAACACTGTGTTTACCTTTCCTGCTCCAGAGTCAAACTTTATTCAGGACAGAAAAGAAAGACCTGTTGGTTCACTTCAGGGCTGAGGTTACTGCGAAAACTGGCAACACACAAGATGATTTCAGCACTGAGTTGACCTACCACTCACTTAAGGATTATGAGGTTAAATAATCCCCAAGCGTGTGTGCTCCTCCAAGATTTTAAAATCAGTTATGATCTATGTGTGTGTGTGTAGTGTTGCTGACCTGACTTCAGGACAAACTCCTTTACACTTTAACTTGTGAAGGAATCAAGATGCAACAAGGTCTCTATCAAAATAAACACCAAAAAGTTTTATTGTGCTCTTTTTCATTCTAGGACATGTGTCCAAACCAACGCCAGAACGAGAGACTGACTCCCCCGACACTGGTTTAATCCTGGGAGTAGCATTTTTTGTCCTTCTTGTGATATTAGCTGTTATACTTTTTGGAATCCGCCTTGTCCGCAGAGCCAGAAGGGCCAACAATGCAAAGTGTGAGTATTTTAATTTATGAACTCTTTTCTTATTCAATTTGTTCCTGTTCCTGTTGTCATACGTTTACGTTTGAAAGTTCCAAATGTCTGTGCAGAAATAAAAAAAAAGAGGTGTATTGGTGCCTCTCTGCCACTAGAGGTCAGTGTTCCTGCATGTTGAAGCAAATTTGCTTATTATCTAACACCATTTAAATCATTTACCTTTATTCTGTATTTACTTATTCAAATCAGCCCTTAGAGACCAGAAACAGCTGAGACCAACTGCATCACCCTTTGTCTTTTAAAAAGTCCAGACTTGTTTGTTTTATTTAAAGCCCTGTTTGATTTTTTTCTGCAGCACAGTGAAATCAAACAGAGAGTTCTTATGAAGAGCAGCAGGATAACAAATGAATCCCTTTTATAATATGTATAAAAGGGTTGTTTTTCTTGCTCTTGTAAACGTCTTTGCTCTTTAGATCCACCACGACCTTATGCACACAAAGAAGAAGAGTTTGACAGCTACGAATATGAAGATATAAGGAGGAAAACACACGAAGCTGAAAACTTCAGTCAGCCGGGTAACTACTGCATTTCTATATATTATTATACTTATTTGCAATTTTTCAAGTAGTAGCTCCTTTTTAAGATATTTTAGAAACCCTCCGAGAAATATAATTCTATATTTTTATTTATTTGACTTTTTTAACCAAGCAGTATTAAAACAGCTTTTTCCCAGCAGCCATCAGTGTGATGATGATAACTTTAATGCTGCAGAAACAAGTTACTCTTTTATTTATTGTCTATTTATTACCTTTCAACCTCATTTTCCCATCTCCTGTTTTAAGTTGTAGAAGTTTCTAACTTTTACTCAACCAGAATTTTTATTGACTCATAGTTGAAATTTTTTTCCACAGTGTTCTTCTCAACCAGTAGTTGATTTTATGTATTTGTCATCTTGATGTTGTTGGATTTTTTTTTTTTTAACTTTTTCCCTTACGTGTCTCTTATTAGACAATTTCATGCAATTTAAAAAAAAATCATCTTTTAGAATCCCTTATCTCATTTAAAAATACATTAACATTTTATACTGTACATTACACAAGTGCATTCACATTAAAATACAACTGAAACTTTTTTTTCCATTGATAACTTTTTTCTTGTCTTTTATGCAGATTCCTTCTCAACACTTTGTTTCGTCATGTCTTACTTCATATTGATTGTTTATTGATGCTAAAAGACTCATTCACTGCAAACCAAATATACCTAAAAATAAAATTTATGTTACTATTTTTTATTCTAGATCCAGGCCCCATTTACAGATTCTTATCGTCGCATGTTTCTGTGTTTTAGGGTGAAATGTTGTGAAACGTTGAAACGGGGCCTAACCTTTTACCTCGGTCCTATGCTACAGAGCACTTTAAATTAGCGATAGATAACAGCAAATGTGTGGATATGCAAATTAGAAACCCAAAAAGGAAGGGGGGGGGCACTTTCGGTCAGGAGATCAAATTATCATCTGACTGATTATCTCAAGTTAAATGATAAATTTTGAAAAACATACTTAACTTCCTAATAGTACAAAAGTGGGTGCTGAATCCTTGTAAGTGTCAAATGCAAAAAAATAATGAGGATTTCTCTCAGAATTGTATTTTTTTGTCACCACATGAACATTTTGAGGGGGCTTTCAGCTCAAAAATCTTCATTGTGGAACTGAATACATGGACATAACAGGTACCAGTCAAAAACAGCAGAGGGAGTCCCCAACCCATAACTTCCCGTTACACACATCATGATGGAACAGAGATGAACTGACAACAAGCATGAACTGTTTGCATTACGATGAAAATTGGAACTTGAGAATGATTTAAAAAAAATAAATAAATAAATAAAGCAGGGTGATGGACAACACTTATACACACAAAGAGATGTATGACGTTAAAAAAAAAAAAAAGAAATCTCCTTATTTAATCTATTAGGAATCAGAGCTTGGAGAATGAATAACTTCTTATGGACTAAGCTTGCTAAGTGCTGTTCCTTTTTTTTTCTCCACACTTTTACATTACCCTGCTTATTTTTTCATGATTCATATTGAAATTAACTGCTGTATTATTACTGTGACATTCCTACCTCTCAAGCACAAATAGTCCTCTTTTGATCAGAGAACTTGTTGCTTTTTATAAAAACCAAGCACTGACTCAGAATACGATGTAAAAACATTTATTTTATTTTTGCAGGATTCCGACCTGAGGCTGAGATCATCATGGAAAGCGACGCTCGGAGCGCTTCTTCGTACGATGACATTGATGAAGCTGCTGTGGAGACTCGACCTCTGACCTCTCAGCCCAGTAAATCAGGTCTGAGTGGAGGCAGCTTCATGCCAGAGGGTGCTGTGGATCAAACTCGAGGAAAGTGTTGAACCACATTCACCTCATATCATTCCCTGACGATTTCCCTTTAGCTTATTTTAAAACGCATCTGTTTTTCTTCTCAACAGAAGTAGCGACTTATGAGGGGGAGGATTTTGGCGAGGGCTACGATGACGTCGAGGCCGTCCTACCTGAAGTGAGTCAGATAAATGCTGATGTCCACAGCAGTCCTGGGACTTCACCTGAAAGTCTCCCCGCCCCCCCTCCAGGGTTACTGGAGGGGGTCGCTGAGGAGGGAAAGGACTACTTAGTACCGGGCCAAGATTGGTAAACTAAATCAGCAATGATTGATTGAACTATGATTTCACAAGAATTGAACCTCAAACCCAACCCTCGACCCTAAAAAAAATGTATTTTGTATAAAACTTAAAAGATAGTCCCACTGACTTGAGTTTTCATAATGAACATAGAAACAGATTCTTTTCAACTATAAAGCATGAATAGTCAAACTCAACATGATGACATGGGCTCATGTTTTTGCCACAGTGTTAACAGGCAGAGGTGAAATTATCCAGAACTTTTCATGAGGAATTGATTTGATGTTATGTGTCATTAGAAAATATTTGACCAAACAGAATTAAGTTTTCAAAACAGCTGGGTTTTTATTAAGTTTAATGTGTAATGAGTTAAAATGTGACTTGTAAATACAGAAAACATGACTTGATTTTGTAATACTCTTGTGCTTCTATCATAGCTGTCAAAACTTAACTGTAGTGTTTTGATTTTACTTCAGTGCAGTTTTACCATCATTAAAGAGGAAAATAACTTTCCTTTTTCATTGAGTGTACATAGAGCAGTGGTAAAACTTCAGCTTTTTTATTTTCTTTATGAATGTCCAGTATCAATTTTTGCTATTGACACATTTTACTAGTTTTATTCATTGATAACTTGTGTTTTCTTACAGTGTTATACTGTAGGTTTTTCTGATTTAACATACTTGTGTTTTGTAATTTAAATTAGTTTATATGAACTGCTTTGTCTGTTAGCAACTCATACAAACAAAGTAGCAACCCTTGATCTCATAGAAGCCCATTTTGGCTAATATAAAAAAAACATAAAACTGGATTTATTTACCTATAAAAAATCCAAAGTTTTGAGATTAACATAAGAGTTTGGAAATAAAAAAAATAGGAATGTGACTTTTCATCTCAAACTATTGACTTTTTTTACTCAAAATTTTGACTTGTCTCATAATTTTGAAATTTTAGCTCACAACTTTGACTTAATAAGGGCCAAAAAGAAATCTCAACAAATGTAAGTGTTATTTGTCTCTTGTTGACTAGTGGAAATAGGCTTCCATTCAATCTAAAATTTCAAAGCCCCATTAGAAAGTTCCAAAACTGCAGCTCTTTGCGTGTCCACTTGGGGCAGGCAACTGAAATCACTCATATACCAAGACAAAACAGATAATTTGCACTGCAAAAATTAACGTGTTTATGGCCTGTATTGAAAAAAAAAAGGGGACAGGTTATATATAAATCTGTTACTTTTGAAGTTATTAAACCTACAATTTTGGCTTATTTGGACATGCACTCAAAAAAATGAAACATTGACTTTACTTAAATTTAAAAGGATTAGTGTGGTTGACAGCAATACTTTTAGGGTCAGCTAAGTTGAACTCAAAGGTATTTCTTTGTACCAACTAGATGTATTTACATGGAACCATCTGACATAGATAATTCAATTTAAGTCAAGTGTCGGCTGTTTTTTACCGTACCTGACTTGACTGACAGGTTGTCACAGTTGCTGTTTCTGTCTGTTTCATTCTCAAAAGCAATTAGTTTAAATTTAGCATTTCCAATCCAGCCCCAGTTAACAATAGGTGTCAAAACTCTGAATCAAAAACCAATAAGTGACATCACAGACACCAAATCCCTTTATTTCCAGTCTATGATATCAACAAAAACACGCTATTTATCAGTCAGAATTATTGCTCTGTTATTAATTACAATTTAACATTATTGAGTCATTTACTTTCCAGTTTAAGCTTGTTTGAAATCAAGAGTTTACAATGGATTGATAAAAAACGGAGCGACAAAGATTAGCTTCATGTATTGATGACATTGTTGGTCTCAGTTTTTCTTTAATTGGAGTACTAATAAAATATGAGTTTTTTCTGCAGTCAATGTGTTGAGTTGTGTTCAGCTTAAATATTGAATACATTGCTGGTAGTCATCATATTGTAACCAAGTAATTCTAGATATTTCACACAGCCCAATAAATAATAACAATGAAGCTCTTCTCGATGATGGTGCGTTGTATACTTTCACTTTTGTCTTTTTCATGAGCATTTTTGTCCTACTTCTTTTTGTATGTCTTAATTCAACTAAATCTGTGTAATGTAGCATCTTTAATGTTTAATATCTGTGAAGCTTGTTCCTCCACCCGTTGTGTTGACACCTGCAGGATTGTGGAAACGGCTCAGATGTTGAGTATCAGACTGTATGTTTTATATGTCATATATAGTTTGATACACAGCACACTAAGCCGTTTTCATCTAAAGGCAACATTTTTTGAGTGACCAAAGATGGTGGGATAACATTACATTAAAGATGTATTCATGTCTTGTGAAACCTTTTGCTGATGTTTCATGATTTTTTTTTTTAATTTGATGAGTTTTAAGATGCAAATGTGTTTTTTTAATTCATTTTATTGACCTTTTTATCATAGTAATATAGACATGGACATTCTAACTAACAATACAAACATCTCCAAGTCTGGCAGAAACAAGAAAAAAAAAGAAAAAATATAAATAAACATATTTCATTGTTTGACATCCATATACATACAGTTGTGCCTGAAAGTTTACACCCCCCAGCAGAATTTCTGATTTTTCGGCCTTTCTCAGAAAATATAAATGGTAACACAAAATCCTTTTTATCACCCATGGTTAGTGGTTTGGTGAAGACATTCATTGAAAAAAATTAGCTTACTCTTTTTAAATCATAATGACATCAGAAACTTCAAAAATAACCCTGTTCCCAAGTTTACACCCCCAAGTTGTTAATACCTTGTATTTCCCCCTTTAACATCAATAACAGCTTGAAATTCTTTGTGGTCGTTGTGGATGAGGGTCTTTATTATCTCAGATGGTAAAACTGCCCATTCTTCTTGGCAAAAAGCCTCCAGTTCCTGTAAATTATTGAGCTGTCTTGCATGAACTACAGGTTTGAGGTTTCCCCCAACTGGATCCATGATGTCAAGGTCAGGAGACTGAGATGGCCACTTTAAAACCTTCATTTTATTCTGCTGTAGCCAATGGCAGGTTGATTTGGTCTTGTGTTTTGGATCATTGTCATGTTGAAACGTCCAAGTATGTCTCATGTGCAGCTTCTGGGCTGATGAGTGTAAATTTTCCTCCATTAGTTTCTGATAACATGCGGCTTTCATCTCATCATCAGTTTGGACCAAGTTTCCTGAGCCTTTGTAGCTCACACATCCCAAAACATCAGTGATCCACCCAGTGTTTCACAGTAGGAATGGTGGACCTTTTATCATAGGCCTTGTTGACTCCTCTCCAAATTTAACATTTATGGTTGTGGCCAAAAATTTCAATTTTGGTCTCATCACTTCAAGTGACTTCATTCCAGAAGTTTTGAGGCTTGTCTCTGTGCTGTGTGGCGTATTGTAAGCGGGATATTTTGTGGCATTTGTGTAGAAATGGCTTTCTTCTAGCGACCCAGCCATGCAGCCCAAGTTTCTCCACGTGTCTCCTTATTGTGGATCTTGAAACAGCTGCCCTAATTTTTTCAGAGTACTGTATTTCAGCTGGAGTTATTTGAGGGTTTGTCTTTGCATCTCTAACAATTTTCATTGCAGTTGGAGCTGAAATTTCACCAGAATCCCTCTCTCTCCACTTCTTAATCAGAGTCCTTAATCAAAATCTTTTCCTGTTTTATACAGTTGGATTACCTTTCCTCGCAGATCCTTTGACAATCCTTTTGCTTTCCCCATGACGCAGAAACCAGAAACTTTAACGCAGCACTGAGTGAAAGATGCACGTGTCTGTCAGGAGCTCAGAAGTTTTGAAGTCTCTGTTGTCATTATGATTTAAAAAGAGTAAACTATTTTTTTTTTCAATAGATGTCTTCACCAAACCACTAACCATGAGTGATAGAAAGGATTTTGTGTTATCATTCACATTGTCTGAGAAAAGGCCAAAAAATCAGAAATTGTGCTGGGGATGTAAACTTTCAGGCACAACTGTACACATGCACATACAAATATGTAGACGCATGCATACTAATAAATGAAAGGGGAAAAAAATGAACAAGTAAAAAGGTACTAAATGAGTTAAATAGGATCCCAGCAGTGCATAAATTACAGGAATCATAAAATTATTCATAATCCAAGGGTGTGAGCTTCCAGAAAGTCCATGTTAAGTTTCCAAAGTTGAGCAAAGTTCTTGTCCTTCTTTCTTATAATGTATGTAAGTCTTTCAATTCAGATGCAAATGTTTGTGAATTTGCTTTTTTTTGGTTTATCGAAATACTAAGTGTTGTCAGCATCTCTGCTTGTAACATACGGAATAGTGTTACATCCTCATGCACTCTAACATTCTCTGTGATCACTCTAACATCTCCTCCCAATAGCCAAACCATATGATGGAGCAGCTGCTCGCTACAAATGTTAACACGAGTAAGGTCATCCAGCAGGGACCAACAGACGTGCTGGTGCTGCTTTTGAGGGACTGACAGAGCTGCTGGAGCTGCACATGTTCTGTCAGGAGTTAGCAAAGGGCCTCTGAGATCACAGAGTCAGCGATACACCCAAAGGGACTAATTTGTAAGCATCAGGCCTCGTATGATATGTAAACTTCACAGCCAGGCTCACTTTCAGAGGCCTCGCTCAGGGATCAGGATGTGGGATTAAGGCTGCTGTGATACTGGAGCTGAAATAGACTCAGCAGAGACTAACTCAACTATAAGTGACTCAGGCGACATTTTTAATTAGAAGCCACGCTTATTTTAGAGCAATAACAACATTGATTATATAAATAATTGAGTATCAACAACAAGTATCTTTTCCATGTGTCTAGTCAGGATATGTTAATGGGATTGGTGACTGACTTCTTATTCTGTGCAGATATAGAAACATTTTCCTTATATATTGTGCTTTAAGGCTTTAAGGGTTGATGTAGAATCTGGTGCAGAGGCTCGTGGTCCCCACAGGTTAAACTGTATATAGAAGTATGCTTTTTACCACTACAGACATTTCTTCACTTTTTATCTTAGACATATCACATATTCATCAGTACACCCACTGCTTTCCCCTTTTGTGGTCGCTGGGGCCAATCCCCGCAGTCATTGGGTGGGGTTCACCTTCTCACAGGGCTGACGTGTAGAGACACATTTCTATGTAAAGAAAAGTTACGCGAAAATCATTGATTTCTTGTTTATTGGTGTACAGAACTGAAATATATCACTTTGTGGAACTCCCAAAAAGTCGCTAACTGCGATAACTCACCCAGGTGTGCCTGTCGCCGCACCGAGTAGAGTCGAGTAGAGTAGGGCCAAGGCGAGTCAGTGGAAAAGGGCCATTACTGTTCCACAGCTCCTCTGTTTGTACATGCCCACTGATGATTTAAATTGAACTCTCTAATGACAATAATTTTTGAATATTTCCAGGTAGTAGACTGTGACTTATTTTTTCCATGATCTGTGCTCTTTGAAAATGAACCAGGTCAGGGGAATTTCAATGTTTTTGATTTTGAGAAAAGTAAATTTGTATGATATCTATAGTTGGTATTATGAATTATTCTTATGGCCCCTTTCTGAAGTGGACAGTGGTTATGTTGTATATCTGTAAGTATTTCTCCTGACCTCTGCACAGTAATGTAATGTCCCCTCAGGCAGGAGGCTGCAGAGCATCAAGAGCAGGACTACCAGACTGAGGAACAGCTTCTTTCCTGAAGCTGTGAGACTGTTGAACTCTGGTGGTCCCCTTTAGTGCCCCCCCCCCCCCCCCCCCCCCCCCCCCCCCCCCCCCCCCCCCCACTCTCCCCCCTCCCCCACACACCCTCTTTTTTTTTTTTTTATAATATATTTTTTTTTTTTCTTTTTTTTTTTTTTTTNCCCGACAAATGAACACTGCAATTTTTGCACACTTAATTAGTTTATTCTGTCTATTTGTTAAAAAGGCTAGTTGATTGTGTTCTTCTTTTATTCTCTTTTTTATCATATATTTGTATATATTTATATCTATTATTCTCATTTCTATGATTGGGCTTGCTCCGGGACCAGGGTAACCTAATTTCGTCCCACCCATGTTTTACATGGGTTGAATGACAATAAAACTCCTTGAATCCTTGAATCCTAAATGTGGTTAAATCAGTGAAGAACATAGAATGTGAGGTGATTTGGTTTCTAGTGTGTTTTGCTTTGCTCAGAACTGAAATGCTTCATGACAGTTTGCTTTGTCCACTTTTTTATAAGAGACTTCCATTTTATTTTATCATCAGTTATGACCCTAAAAAACGCATTTCCAAAGAATCTTTCAAGTTCCACCCACCTATTTGTATCTGTACCTGTGTATTTTTATTGCAATTGCTAAATAACATGAACTTGGTTTAGAGAGTAGAAATAATGTTTGTTGATTTTACCATTTGAGTCAACTCAGTGACTTAAGCAGTAAAATTACAGCACAGGTGACTTTTTTTTTTTATAGAGAACAGAAAAACAGTCAGTTTAAATGAACATTTTGCAGACACTGAAACAAACATAAATCCAAGATGACAAAAACTGCTCCGCCCACTGACTTGTGTTCTTTTCCTCCATGGCTGGTGAAGATAGATGAGCCATTGGTGGTGAGAGAGGCCCCAGCTGTGGTGATTTTCCATAACAGAGTGGTATTATTAATAGTGCTCCTGCTAATAGTGGGTTAAAGCTGGGATATGGTGTCTTCAGCTGTGTGTGAGGGTGTCTGTCTGTACAGGCTGTTATGTACCTTTTTAATTCATACATCATCATGATGTAATGAACCTGTTTTGGAGACGTAACGTTTAAAAAAAAAAAAAAAAAAAAAAAAAAAAAAAAAAAAAAAAAAAAAAAAAAAAAAAAAAAAAAAAAAAAAAAAAAAAAAAAAAACATACAAAAACACATACACAGACACACCTGAGCTTAAAAAACAAAACAAAAAAAACATAAATCATGCAAAGTCAAGAACACAGTACCACTTCAATGTACACCAGAAACTGTTTCCTCAGCTTTTTTTCTAGAGCTGAGCAACATGTATCAAGGAGACAAAGATCTAGATTAAATTTTACAAATATCCAAAGAAGTGATCACCAAGAAGTAATCGAAAAGCTGGAGATGGAGAGCTCACTTTGATACTAATTGTTTGGTTTACACATTTAAGTAACCCTCAGTGAATGTTGACTATGATAGTAAACCATAGTGTGTTTGAACAGCAGATAGATTACTGTTTTGTTTTTATTTTAACAATTAGAGGATAGCAGAACTGCAGTACTCAAGACCAGTTTGAGACTTTTTGAAGGTCTTGGTCTTGTCTCGGACTCCAGAGCATTTTTACTGGGTCTCGTCTTGGTCTTAGACTGTCTGGACTTGGGATTTTACATCAAGATCAGTGAAAACTAGCACCATTCTGCTTTTCTTCTACTGCATATAATTTGACAGCAATTAATTAATTGATTAGTTAATTAATATCATTATGTGAAAATGAGACATTAATAACTGGTGAATTTGTCTGTGCATTTGGAAATTTTGAGACTGTTCTAACTCCATAAAAAAAGATCATGCTCTTTTACGGTTCAACCCTCTCATGGTTTCTAAAATTGATCTTCATGGTCTTGATCTTGTCTTGGTTTACTTTTGGTCTAATTTGGGTCTATTCTTGGTCTGTTCTTGGTCTTGTTGTGGTCTTATCTTAGGGAGCCATCACACTGGCCATTCAAACTGTGCTGTACAAAAGCACGATTCACCCCCAGCAGCACTGCTCTCCTGCAGTGGACCAACACAGCCCTCTTACACCCTGCCATTGTTTAAAATTATTGTCCAGAGGAGCAGCTGTGCAATCATATGTCATGCATTATGCTTCATGTACATGCGGCAGCTGCGTTCATGCTCGTGCCAAAGCACACCAGGCTCAAGCACTGTTTACTTGCGGTCACACTGGTCAAACGATCTGGCTGAAGTGTGCCTGAGCAGGGCATGGTTGGCCAGTGTGTCCACGCCCTCAGCCTGGTCTTGGACTCGGTCTCAGTCTTGGTCCTGGTATTGTCTCGGTCTATTCTTTGTCTTATCATGGTCTTGTTCTCAGTCTTGGTCTTGTCTTAGTCTTGTCTTGGTCTATTCTTGATCTATCCTTGGTCTTGTCTTGATCTTATTATGGTCTTGATCTCGGCTTGTCTCAGTCTTGATCTTGTCTAGGTCTTCACTTTCAGGAGCCTTGGACTCAGTGCATTCTGGTCTTGGGCAAGTCTTGGTCTTGAATAGTATGGTCTGGAGTACAACACTAGAGGACATTACTGTAGGACTATGCACACAACTATGCAAACAAATTAGGGATGTGCTTCCTTCTTTGGTGAGTTTTAACTTGAGATCATTGCACCATAATCTAAACACTTGGACATCAGCATCCAGTATTTCAACACACTGATACCATCTTAAAAGTACTGCGTGGAACATTTATGTTGTGTAACTACCTCCAGAGAAAAAAAGCTGTGGGCATCACAACTTGAAAGCTTCAACATGGTATTGTCTATTTTAGAGGTTGACTATTGGCTTATAAAGGTTCATCTCAAGAGTGCAAAAGTAAAATATTCCCAGCTTTATTTTTAACCCTCTGATGCACAAATTATGGCAGTCAGTATCAGGATTTTTCCCCTGAGTGTTTTTATTTGTCTTAAGGCAAGAAAAAAAGTTTCCCATTTTTTTTTTCAAATGTTTGAAACTGAGCGTTCAACTTAAAACAGTGTGAACTTAATGTGAATACTCTTTTTGTTTTTAGTTTCAAGTATTATCCTTTTTAAATGCTTTGCAAAACATTTTAACCCTCTTTCATCCATTTTAACACTAAATAGTGTATAGTTTATAAGCTTTTTCACCCTCAAATGTTTGTCTATAGCTTATATATATATATATATGTGTTTGGGGAAAAATTGAAAACATTTTTTCAGGCCCTAAGAAGAATAAAAATATCCTGACACAGGCTCATATGAATTTCCACCACATGAACCATTGCATTCGGGAGTAAATAACTTTTAAATAGGTGTCCACTGTAGTGACCACTATGCACCACAGGGTTAAACAACATTAAAGCATGAGGGATTTCATAGTGTTCACATAATGGGTCATTTAATTAAATAATTAGTTAAAAACAAGTTTCACAATTTGAAGGCTCAAACACATGTTGTCCACTTTTGTGAACACGTAAGGAACTCATTGAAAACAATGGTTTTTTTTTTTTTTTTTTCAAAATGAAGTTCAATTATTTTAATTCAAACCTAAAGAGTCAAAAAAAAACACTTAGAGAAAAAATCCTGACGGAGGATTTCATAATTCATGCATGAAAGGGTTAAGGCATGAAAAAAAAAGTTTTACATTTTTTTCCCAAATATTTGTAAATGAGCATTCAACATAAAACAGTGTGTGAACGTAATGTAAATATGACTTTTTATTATTTGACTTCTTCTCTTTTCTTTTTTTTTTTTTGGTAATCTCATGAATAATATTTTTTAATGCTTTGCAAAACATCTGAACTCTCTTTCATCCATTTTAACACTGAATAATTTATAGTTTATAAGCTTTTTCACCCTCAAATGTTTGTCTAAACTTTTTTAAAAACATGTATGTTTGGAAAAAAAAAATTGAAAACATTTTTTCAGGCCCTAAGAAGAATAAAAATATCCTGACACAGGCTAATATGAATTTCCATCACATGAACCATTGAATTTAGGAGTAAATATGTGTCCACTGTAGTAACTACTATGCATCACAGGGTTAAACATCAATCAAACACAAGCTAAGACACCTTTGGATGCTTTACCTACTTTACAAAATAACCCTGAAGAAGAACCGTTGCTTAGGCTGCCGAGAGGGACATATGCACAGCGTCGAAACAGCCCTTTTTTTTTCTTGACACGTGGGCGCATGTTGATGTCAGTGTTGACGTATGGGAAGCATGATAGCAGTGTTGATAAGATAAAAGGAAAGCCGTGACCACCGATTCTCTGAAAACAGCGTGAAATGATCATTATTTGACAGGAAGAAGAAATCATGCGATAAAACTTGAGAATCTTGTGTTGATCAAGTTTTGTGGAAATTTTACTCTGCTTATCAGTTTAGTCATAGAGTTTAGTTGGTTCAGCAGGAAAGCACAAGTTAATGTTATTTAATAGCACTTAAGTGAAATAAGAGAGCTGCATTAGTGAAAGAAAAAATGCAGGCACTCCTGTTTGAAGGGCTCTTTGTAAGTTCTTGTGTAAGGCAAGTTGCCCACAAGATTAACACAACAGTTGTAATGCCTTGTTACACAGCACAGGCATGCGGCGCATTATTAAAATCTTTGGAGACTCAGGGTGTGATATGTGTGTGTGTGTGTGTGAACGCCAGCGCAGATAGTTGGTGAGTCAAATACCAGCGCGACTTTCCTCAGCTGTATTAGTGTGTGTGTGTGAGACAGTCCTGAGTATGCAGTCGAGCTCTGGGGTCAGCTGAAAGATGACCACAGTAAGTTGTAACACCCTGAAAATGCTGTAAAGTATGAGAGGGCAAACAGGTCCAGGTCCCGGGGCCAAGTTTAGGTCTACACTCCAAACACGACACATCCCAAAAACACCTGCAACATCCAACACGACAAAACAAAAAGTCATCCATCAGTAGGAAGCCAGGTGTAGCAGTGATCATTCAATGTGAGGGGCCTGAAGAAGGTCAGCGACAGAGGGGTTTAACACAGTTTAACAGAGCTGTGACACAAAGGTCAGACATGGGACTTCAAAGAGGGTAACACGATATCAGCACAGGAGAGAACATGACAAGAGAAAGGCTAAGAGGATGGATGTTTTTATTTATATTTATCTCACATGCATGCTCTTACAGTATGACAACACATGCACAGAATTGTATCATGATATGCATACATGCATGCAAATCTTTAAACTGACAAGTCTGAAAAATTAAAAAAGAAAGAATTAAAATAACATAAATATCAACTCAAAACTAAGCAAAGGTTACGCAAATGCCAAAACATAATAAGAGATTAATCAAATCTTCTCCAACTGGTGACTATACTCCATAATGTATTGGGTAGTGATACTTCAACATCTTTCATCTATTTAAGATCAGATTTGACAGATTTTAAAGGTGCTGTGTGAAGTATTGGGTTTTGTTACTTCAGTTTGCTGTTTGCGCTTGAGCTAGTTAAGTTGTTAGTATTTTTTTTTAATTCGGTTTGTTTCTTGGTTAGTTTAGAAGGAGTTTCTGGGACTGACAGCCTGTTGTTTTTGATACTCCAGTTCCTTGATTTGTTTGTCTGATTTTTTTCCATTTAGTTTTTTTTTTCAGGCTAATAATGCGTTAAATCAAAGAGAACAGGGAAGTGGATAGCAGTAAATAAAGTGAGAGTAGAGAGTAATGTGCAGGAAAGAGGTTGCAGCAGGTTAGATTCTTATTCTGCCACCTGCTCGAGGTTAACCTCATGGGGTCTGCGAGGTCACACTGGTGCCCCTGCTAAGCAAAAACAGAAATCTAAGCAAGTGTTTATGTCTTAATTTTAGTCAAAATTGCCTTGATGTGAGCCACATTCAACTGAGGAATCCAGAAAAATATCTTATGTCAAGATATTTAACGATAAGAATGAGGAAACTTTTCTTACCCCATTGGCAGATTTTTGTTTTCTTGTTACGAGAAATTCCGAAATAATTTTTGTCTCTAAATGACTTGAAGTAGGACATTTTTCTGGACTGGTCTGGTAAAAAATACCTTTATTATTATTATTTTTTTCTCCTTAAAATAAGACACAAACATTTGCTTAGAGATCATTTTTTTGCAGTATGTTTCCTTGATTTTGAACAATTTACAATTCTAATTTCTTGAGATGAATCTTGTGGGTTTGAACTTGACATTGTTTTTGATGTCCCTCTTTAGCACAAAGGTAATTCATAGACTTAATACAACCATTCCATGTTACAGCCCCCACTTTTGAGCCTTAGTTTCATGAAGGAGGCTGTCACAGTCAATGTCAATAAAATATTTGCAAATGATGTTCATAAACAGTCAAGAATTATAACTTACTTACTAAGACTGTACTGCCTATGTTTCACTCTGTGTACGTGACATAACCACGGCAAAACAGAGCAGAGGGTGTTTTAAAAAAGGTCACAGGAAGCGCTTTAGAGGGGCCTCAACACTGGTTCTAAATCTGTCCCACTGATGTTCAAGGACTTATTATGTATCACAACTGTTTTTTACAGTACAGCAGCCAGCATTTTCAGATATGAGTTTCATAATAACAACTTAAAATACATTACCCATGGTGCATTACCTGATGCTTATGTCCTTCCATGTGTTACATGACTCACACTTGCCTGTTATTATTAGAGAGTAAAGTAACTCTTTAGTGTCTGCAGTTTTGGATTAATGAGGAAAATGAGTAGAGAACAACGGCAAATGCTGTCATGAGTCCAAACTGTAAGAACAACCCAAAATGTGTTAAGAAAAAAAAAAGTAATAAAACCTTAAATGGAATAACTGGTTGATGATGTAACAAAAATGTTTCACCCAAAATGTAATTAAAACATATATAGTAAAAACAAAAAATGCATCGGTTGATTATGAAACAGATGCTGAGCCCAAAATGTGAAATTTCATCAACTATATTTTGGGCTCAACACTTGTATTACATTATATTATTGACCAGTTATTACATTTTGGGTTTTATTACATTATCTTTTAATTACATTTCAGCCTCATTGTTACATACTGGGCTTTAACAGGGCAAAAAGGACATGAACAAAATTGGATGATGACAGGTTTGTTAGAATCCAGAATTCATTTACTGATCATAGTCACATTATGCTGCACCCCAAAGACAGGAAGGTACAACAACTTTTTTCCACATAAAACACTTGTTACACACTGCAAAAACTGAAATCTAAGCAGGTCATTATGTCAAATTCTTAGTCAAATTTGTCTCATTATTCTTGATGTGAGCTACATTCAACTGATAAGTCTGGGAAAATGTCTTATCTCAAATTATTCTAAGAAAAAAATTAGGTCTGGATTTCTTGTATCAAGTCTACAAAAATCTGCCAATGGGATAACAAAAAAGTTTCTTGCAGTGAGACATTTTTCTAATTTCAAGAAACTTTACAGGTGTATTTCTCATATCCCATTGGCAGATCTTTTTTGACTTGTTACAAGTAATTTAGACCTCATTTTTGTTCTTAAATAACTTGAAAAAAGACATGTTTATGAATGAATGTGGCTCAAATGAAGAAAAATAAGACAATTCTTACTACAAATAAGACATAATGACTTGCTTGGATTTCAGTTTTTGCAGCGCATGATAGCTTCAGATTAATGTGTCTCACCGGTATGTGATATTAACACTTGTTGCATGTTTGTTTTGAAACTGTATCTCCCACTTGATGCCTGGCTTGATGTTTTCATTTTCTATATTGTACTTTCAAGGTGACATAAAAACCAAATCTGTAAGTTGGGCTGTTCCTGCAGCTGGTCACACCCAGGATTTCTCTTCTAACTGACTTATTTTTCTGATGTTTGTTCACTCCCGTCTACATTCCTCAGCCAGTCCTTCTCCACATACGCTCTCACCTCCCCGACCGTGCTCCTGTTTTCTACCTCTGGAGCCAGCAGCTTGGCAAACATCTCCATGGCGTCTGGAGTGAATCTTTTCCACAATGGAGGAATGTCCTCCTCAGCGTACGGCCTCTCCTCCATGCTGCACCAGTCTGCAAACTCCTGGTAGAAGTCATCCGAGTCCATGCAGCGCTCCCAGGGGAAGTAGCCGGTGAGGACGCAGAAGATGACCACTCCGAAGGCCCAGGTGTCGAGGCTTGGCTCCACACTGAGTGGAGGAGCGGTCACTTCTTTCTTGTCCTCCAGTAAAGCCATCCCGCACAGCTCTGGGGCCATGTAAGGCAGGGTTCCTGTGATGAAGCGAATCAAAGTGCCTCTCTTCTGAGCCAGGCCGAAGTCTGCCAGCTTGACCTGGCAGCAGTGATTGTCCAACAGGAGGATGTTTTCAGGCTTGACGTCACGGTGGACCAGGCCATGGCTGTGGATGAACTCCAGAGCACTGGCGACCTGGAGAGCACAGCGTTTGACTGAAGATTCAGGGATCCCCACCTGGGACCATGGGATGAAGAGAAAGAGGTGGAACAAGGGTGTGTGTCAATAAAAATGTCACAATGAAAAGCTAGACTTTACCTTTTTTTTATTAACCTTTACAATATACTATAATTATGGAAGTGTATTGCTGCCATGGTAGAAAAAAAATCTTATTTCGTGATAGTCATCCTGTTATTTTGTGATACTGAAATATTTTGTTATTTCATGATGCTGAATTATCTCACTATTTTGTGACACTGAATTATCCCGTTATCTCGTCAAGATAATTCATGATGCTGAATCTTCTAGTTATTTTGTGATACCAAATTATCACATTAAAAGGTGATTTCTTATATTGCTTAACTCACATTTGAATGAGGACATTTCATGGATAACAATGATGGGAGGACTGAATATGACTCACTAAGATGATCGACTTAAATTCTATTTCATGCTTGGGTTAACACATGGAGAAATTCTGCAGTTATTGAGCTCTGTGGATGATATCCAGTGCTAAAAAAAAAGTATTCAACCCCTCAGATGTTTTACAGGAAGCTTTATTGCTTTTGTAAATTAATCATGCTCAACATAGTTTGGCTTTTGTGACTAAAAAAGTGTAAAAAAAAAAAAATCTTCTTTCAAGTCAAATTGAAACCTGATAATATTCTGCAGGTAAATGATATAACACTTCAAAAAGTATAAGTGATTAATTCAGTGTCATGTTATGATGCATGATAATTTGGTATCACACAACATCAAGGTAACCCAGTATCACAAAATAAGAGAAAACTTGAGATAATACCTCATGAAAACAGGAAAACCACAAATAAATATATATTTTTTGTTTTTACGAGATACTCTCATGGAAACAGGACAATTTTTTTCGGGTGAATGCAATATGCCACCGTACATTTATGGATTTCATTCTAATTTAAATTGATGAATGACAATGAATTATTTAATTATACATTTATTTATTTATTTATTTATTTATTTAATTTTGTCACTTTTGGTCCTCCACAGCTGGATCCATGGATGACTGGTTTAGTCAAACGTTTCATAACAGTTAAATTGACCAATCAAATATTTATTTTAAGTGGGCGGGGATTGTTATCATTGACGGTGTGACGTAATACGCAAGGCGAGGTGCGCAGCATAGGTGCGGAGCGACAAACCGTCTTACCAGCGAATTAAGTAGCATGTTCGCGTTGTTAACTGGGGGGTGACAATGACTACAATAATTCAATATTCTGGAAAATGTGTCTACATGCTCCGCAAACGGAATATTCCTGTTTACATGTTTATCAGCATATTAAACCGTAGCAGTAGCAGCGTCATGAGAAGACGTCATCCAGGGGCGTTCATTCGAAAGCATTGTATTGATGGTAGCACCAACTAGTCCGAGATGTTTGCTTATTCTGTGTAATATTTGTATAAGTGACGGCTGCTGGTCTTTCAAGAAGGGGAAAGGGGAAACTCATTTTTTCCCCGGCCTACATCATAAATGTGTTTGTTTATTTCTATGTAGATCCTACCCTTCTTTCCTTTACTAGTGTTTTTTTAACAAAGACAAAGTCACTGGGGATCGGTGAAATCTCCGAATGACTTCAGAACAACGGAATAACAAACATTGAAAAGGCTTCGTTGATGTTTTATACTTTAAGATCGCAGGTTGGCTAATTTCACTGTCAAATCAAAAAGAAATCCCCCCTCAGACCATAGACTGTATAATGAGTGGACGTAACGACGTTCGGCCAACTGAAGCCTCCAGCAGATGCCCCGCCCCCTGGTGTCTGGCTGCAGTATAGGTCATAAGCCCCGCCTCCCCATGTATTCCAGATATGAGCCGGGGAAACTTAAAAAAATTACGATACCTCGTAGAAACAGTGGAAGTTACTTCCGACGATTAATGAAGACAACTTTCTTCTTTCCGAGGCACTTTTATTTCTCCACTCCAGCACACAACTTCAATTCCAACTGTCACAGTTTAAGAACTACTTTCCCCAGCCGTTACGCGTCTATATGAGAAACAGGATAAATCCGCATACAATCTGCAACATAAAATAGTCCCTTAAACCCACACTTATATGACAGAAACGGCGAGAGAAACGGGTTTTTTTGGCTTCAAAAACGTAGAACGGTGACAGGCGGAAGCACGCTGTCCATTCTATATACAGTCAATGCCTCAGACAGATCATCCAATCATCATGCAGAAGCCGAGCGTCAGGGCCCGCCCACTGTCCCAAAGGCCCCCAGAGAAGCTGAGCTTCCGATGGGCGGGACAAAGCTCAGCATTTATCCAATGACCGTCGAGTGTCACACAGTGGAACAACCATAGACTGTATAAAACATGGACGTAGTCTCCGTGACGTCACCCGTCTGTTACTGCAGCTCTGTTTTGAGGCTAAACGGCGGGCGCGGCCATATTGGAAATGGGACGAGTGACGAGTGCCCAAACTCTCAGCTATTGGGCACCCGTCAGTCACGTGATCTGTGCTGTGGCTCTGATTGGGTAGCTCTTAGTCCTAATATCTTCCAAACGGCTGAGTTAGAAAAAAATTCACCCCCCTCACAGTGGGAGCCGTTAGCAAAATTAGCGATCCAGACGGGAGACAGAGTTTGTACCAGGCTTTAAATACGCCGATCAGGGCTCTGAAAACGGCCTTTTTCCCGTCTGCTAACACAGTACTTCCGGTGCTTCTGGAGCCAGCCTCAAGCGGTCACTGGAGGAACAGCAGCTTTTTAGCACTTCCGTGTTGTCTCATTTTTTCAGACCGGAGGTTGCCGCTCGGGAACAACCCGCTCTCTCGTTCTCCACTGAGCCTCAGAAACGCTGAGCTTCCGTCTGTGGAACGACTGCGTGAATAACAAGTTGTGTCGGTTTTCTGTGATGAGTCGCTGATTGTCAACAAAAGATGAACTCGTTCTCGTGCATATTTAGCGCACAGTACTGTTTCCACCTCGCCCCAAAAGTGGAGAGACTTTTCCTTCTCGCCATTTTGAACATGCGCAGTAGGAACCTTAACGCAGTTCACTCTGGAGTATTTTCCGTCTGATGTGATCACATGATGACCCATTATTCGGGTCGACACGAATAACTGTATATAGATATATACAGTCTCATATGTATACACAGACTCATTATACAGTCTATGGTCGACACAGGCGTATGCAAGGGGTCTCATTCGGATTTTTAATCGGAAAATGAGCTTAATCGGGTTACGACAATTGGAATACTCCTACGCAATCAGAATACCGTCTTTATTCTGATTCATACAGGAATATTGTGTGCATGTAATGAAGAGGACACCGACTGCAAGTTTGGATCCACGCAGTTTTCTGGACTGATTCATGAACTGTTTTGAAAAGTTGGATGAAGATGCAGAATTTTGACCTCCACCTGAGTCTGTCTGAAGCTGAAGTCTGCCATGTTCACCTGCACAGGTGAGTACACTGAACTTTATTGGGGCCGCCGTGCCAACTTCTCTTCCTCTGGCCGCCGCTGCCACTTATAAGTGATGTTGATTTTGATGAAAAGTGCATGTTTCTGATGTGTGGGAACAACAGTAAACATGTATGTTGGGCCGCTGTGCCAATGTGATTGTGTTGTTGAAAAACAAAAGCTTGTTTGATGTGGTGGGTTTCAGAAAGAACTGTGTCTCTGTGCTCAGCTGTGCGCACTTTGCATTGATGTGGATGCTCACAGGAAGTTTTGATGGTTTGGTGTGGCAGGAAGAAGAGGGGGGGTCCCCTGGTCTGCATTTTGTGATGGAGTGCACACGTGTGTGTTGAAGTTGTTTACTGACTTTTTTATTTTTTTTTGGGGGGGGGGGGGTTGTTTGTTTTGGACATGGCTTACATTCTCTGTCAATAACTCAGATTTAAATTTGGGAGTCTTGATTTTTGCACTATTGCCAGCTCCCCTCTCTTCTCACATTCTTTCTCTGTCTTTATTTATTCGACCACCTATGAACAGATGTTAAAGGTATTTTGCTGATCAGTGTTTAACCCTCCTGTTGTCTTTGGGTCAATTTGGCCTAATTTCAAAAGTTATTTTGTCATAACTTTGGTTCTCTGTCATTGAATTGCTTGGATATTGCATGGATGGTTGCATGCTTTGCTATTTGCATGTACACTAAGTTGTGACTATTTTTGATAAATTATGTGTGTTTTATAAAAATGTGTAGCATCTTGCTGCCATTGAACAAATCAGAATGATTTCAAAACAAAATCCTACCATTACTTTGACATATACTAGTCTGTGATAATACATCAACATATGTACCTCTTATAATAACCTTAGTGAAAAAATGCAAAATTTCCACTTTGTTTCAACTCAAAACAGATATATATATTTTTATGTTAATAAGGTCTATCATACCATATATTACAAAAGTCATTATTAAATATATGTGAATATGTTGGAAACATCTTTGCTTACAAGTAGGAACAAAAATTTGGAGAAAGTTTTACGCATTGTATCTTATAAGCAGTCAGAACAGATGGTGCAGTAAATCTGAAGACAACACCAGGGTTGATATTACTCATTGAATATTTGAATTACACTGTAGAAAAGGTTATGCTCAATAAGTTACCATAACTTATTCCTGTCATTTAACTTAACATAATGAGTTATGAAACTTCAACTTAGTTTAATGGGTTATTGGTTTTCTATCCCGTGGTTTGAAGTCAGTTAAATGTGACGTAGATTTCTATGTGTCAACACAACTGATCAGTCTGAGTTTCCAGTGTTGACTGTAACTGATCACGCCCGAACTGTGACAGTGATATTTACTCACTGTAAAAATAGTGCTTGTTGAAATTTTGTTTTGATGTGACAAGGGATAATTATGATACATTATTTTTAAAAACATCAGCAGGCACTCTCCCTTGTTAACAGAAGAACAAGTACACTAGCTGGGCAGATTGAGAATGGTGAAAAGAGAAGTGGCAGATGTCGACTGCACAACCAGTGAAATAGCAGCTACCAGACATACAGAGCAAGGGAAGTCATTACAAATAAGGTAGCCCCTCCCAGCTGTTTAGCAAAGCTACAGCTTTCAAGTTGTACCCGTAATGCCATTGGGAATTGTAACCCAATAGTTTTTGTTACTGTTGGCTCAGAGGGAATGCAATGGATATGAGACCTGTTGTACATAAGGATGTTGTGCGGGTAGCATTGGTTGTCTATGATCCAGAAAACTGAAAGGTGCCTGCCTCAAAATCCTGAGTTGATGTCACCTATTAAGGCAGTTGGTATAGATATAGTTAGGTGAACTGAAAATGTGAGTTGAAAGGGAATGGGATTGTATTTTTTTTCACTAGACGAAGCAAATTTTCCCAAATGGGTGATGTAATATATTAAGTAGTTACAACTCAGAGGATCAAATTCAAACAATTAAAATGTATGAGTAAACAACTAGTATTTCTGAACGTTATGAGTTGAACTCACAGTGTAACAAAGTAAGTTACTTCAACTCAGGGGATCGAGTTTACAAAATAAAAGATCATGAATTAGGCAGCTATTATAAGTTACATTCTTGAGTTGAAATTAGGAATTTCTCTAAGTTGAGTTTACATGTGTTTTTAATGCAGAAGTTGAACTTAACATTTCAAATTAAACCACCCTTTTAATTTTTACACTGCAGTACAATTGTGGCATGTGAATGTTGTTTCTCTTTATTAATTTGGAATGAACCTTTAGTCAACATCTGAGAAGGTATTAGCTATTTTTGAATGGAAATCTTCCACTGTATTTCCATCAGGCACAGGAGCTGCATGTGCTCAGTGCTAATGACCAACTAAAAGACTGACATCACGGTAAGCCCGAGTGGTCATCACTGTAAACATTATACCATGATAGTTTTGTGAGCATGTCAAAAATCTGACATTAGCATTCAACTCAAAGCACCAATGTATTGAAATACAAGCTCACAGACCCTCTGCTGCTGCTGCTGCTACTTAAGTGTCTGGCTCTTGTTTTGCCAGTGAGTGACTCACCTTTGGCTGGATGACAGCGAACAGGTCCCTGCCAATGACCAGCTCCTGTGCAAAGCAGTAGTGGTCATTAGACTGGAAGGCGATGCCAAAGAGGCCCACGATGCAGGGGTGGCAAGACAGGTGTAAGGAGATGCAGTACTCGCGCAGAAAGCCCTGCAGCTTAGTCGAGGCTTTGGGCATCACTTTCAAGGCCATGGGCGTCCCTGGAGAACAGCCAGACTTCTCTTAGTTACATTAATTACTGTTTATGGGCTATTGTTATCTAAAAGAAGATCTTCATTTTCTATATTTTTGTTTCTGAGTTGTTTCCTTCCTGTATTATGAGATGGCATGGCTCTGAACTTTAACTCTTGCCAGGCCTCCTTCCACTTCAACCCCTCACTTCAATGGCTTTCAAATTCAAAGCCTTTAGGCCCGGAGCCAGCACCGTGCTCTGCATTCTACTCCGTCCTTTGTTCACTCTGACCCGCAGGACTTTTAACCACTCAGGGTCGTCTCCGGTTTGAAGTTACCAACAAATCGGAAGAGCAGAGTCACCTTTTAGCTTTTGTTTTGTTTACTCTGGTTGGATCCTTCTGTCTATAAAGCTATTTTATTCTCTTCACTGTTTTCTAAAGAGTCCAGTCATCTGCTCATGTTCTGCGGCTCTAGACGATACTGGGTTGAATTTCTCTTTTTTATTCCTGTTTACTCTTCGTCAGTCTGTCAGCTCATCATTTTTGAAACCCAACATAAAAGTCACTGTGTAGGACCTAATGACTGAACTGGACTTTTGGACAAGACTTTATGACACCTTTTATTCAGCAAAAAAAAAAAAAAAAACAACTGCTGAAAGTGGACAGTGACAGGAAAGTAAGAGGCTGCAGGTTTATTCCCAGTTTAACTTTCTCAGCCCATTCCATGCAGGGGATGGATACTCAATTATTATGTTATATTATTATATTATAGTATAATATATAAGTACATTCAATGTTCCCCATTATGCCAGTTGTTTGGTTGTGGTTCGTTAGTGTATAAAATTTGACACAAATAATATCTAGATTTGCTCTTAATTACTCCTGTGTCTGTAGATAACTATTTTTTTCTGTGACATAGTTATGGACAAATTTCTTGATGAGCTTCTGTAGCTAAAACAACAATAAAAAAAGTTTTTTAACTATTGTGTGGGTCAAAATCTATCTGAAAGTCTTGAACTTATAAGGGGATTAGTCATCTTAGGTGCAGTCCCTACCCCTGAAGCGATGTGTCACCAGCAGCACTTTGCCGTATTTCCCTCTGCCAATCTCCTTGACCACGTCAAAGTGTTCCTGGATCTCCAGGTTACTGAGGCTCTGTGCCGTCAGCTCCATCAGCTCATCGATCAGGCTGCCGTCAGCCAGGCTCAGGCCCAGCTCGATCATCTGAGTGCACACACAGACCGGACAAGATAAACTTCAAACTAAAATAACGTGTTTATTTCATTTTTTCCCAGTCAAATAGGACATGCTATTTTACGACAGATTTATCTAATCAATTAACAATAATATTTTAGTAAATTTATGAGTATAATCTCATAGATTTTCAAGGAAGAAAAGTGTAAATAGTCATAGATCAATGAGAATAAACTTGTTAATTTAGTCTGTAGCTTTTCTATCAGAGCAGCAGCCTCCTGTACTAAAATAAGGAACCTGGAGCATCTTGTAAAGTTATAAATTAGGGAACAGGCTTCCACTAACAAGAAAGTGCCTCATGTTTTGGAATATGGCCATCACATTGTCTAAGTATAAATATTAAACTTGTAAATAAATTATTGTATTTTGGTAAATTAATAAGTTGGTTCTCGTAAATCTGTGACTGTATTCTCTTCAATCTATGACTTTATCCCCGTAACTCTATGACTTCATTCTCTTAAATCTGCGACTTTATTTTCATAAATCTGTGACTTTAATCCCATAAATATATGACTTTATTCCTGTCAAATCAATGACTTAATTCCCATAAAGTAATGACTTTATTCCTGTAAATATATGACATCACTCCTGTTAAATCTATGACCGAAGTCCCATAAATATATGACTTTATTCACATAAATCTGCAACTTTTGTCTTATAAATCAATGACTGTTCTTGTAAATCTATGACCTTATTTCTGGAAACCAACTAGAATTTTTTGTAAATCTATGAGATAAATCTCATAAATTCACTTTTTTTTTGTGTGGCCCTAATCCTTTGTGTTATTTAGTCGTTTTGTAAGTTAAGAAAGTAAAACTTTTAAATAATTTTATCATAATCAGCAGGTCATTGTACCTTCAAATTGATTATCACTTTCTGAATTTTTCATGAAGAATAATAGTCTCCATATCCAGTGTGAAATTACCTGAAGTACTCATAAGTTAAAGTGAAAAATCAGCACGTCATTGTACGTTTAGAAATTGTGGGCAGTGAATCTAATCGTGAGCCATCACATTTTACCAGCTACTTCCATGAGAGCATGACAAAAAAATGAACCAAGCCAAAGGACAAATTGTAAAATTTCTTAATGAAAAAATCTAATAATTGCTATTTAAAAAATAACTACATCCACCAAATCATCTCAGATGTTTTATTTTGTAAAAACAATGAGGTAGAAATTCACAAAGCACCAAAACAGAGCCTCCATTAACTCATATAATGTATCTTTTACTTTCATTAATGCATACTCCCAACTTATTTTCGGTCTATGGTCATTTTTAATTTTTCAGAGCGTGCATGAGATAGTGCCTAAGATTTCTGTGGTTGTGTTTGATATAAATATGGTTGTGGAAACTTGGCTGTTGTTACATCAGTTTGCCTGTTTGAAAAAAACCCTTCTTTTATGGTATGCTCAATTTCGATTCAAATAATTCTTCTGTTTTGTAAATGAAATACCCGAACTGTCCGTGTTATAGTGCCAAACCGAGAATGTCAGTCACATCTATGGGTAATCTTTGAAAAATAAGAATAAAAGTGCTTTTCTTATCAACAACCATCAGTTCTGATTTGGAAAATTTGTATAAGGTGCAAAGTGGATGATGTAAAACATTTCTCTCTTTTAGCATTCATTTTGCACAAGTGTTCCAAATATAAACATTGAATTTCATCATTTTTTCTCAAGTTCATGTCTTTGAGTCTGATTGGTTCATTTCCACATCAACCCTCAAACCACCTTTAACAGGGCGTCCTGGTGGCATTCACGCCAAGGACTGAGGATGATGAAAGAAACAATAACAAACAGTAATCTAAGCTTCCATAATAACCTCATTAGAGGATATAATAGTGTTAATACCTTTTCTTCATAACTCTGTCTATTTTGGTGTCATGATGCATGATGTGCATGTGTCATTCACTGACAATGACTTTGTCTCAAGTCAAACACTGAGATGCTCTTTCTCCAGGACACAGGGGTCAATCTCACTTAAACTTTTTTCCACCCATCGTCTGCATCCTCAATTCAATACGCAGTTCATATTTTTTTTAAAACCTACTTTTCACGTCTGCTTTTTTACATACTTGGTCTGCATGTCAGTTAAAGTTAAGAGTTTCAACCACAAAAAGTTGAATCTGTAAACAGAATGAATGCGAATGTAAGAATTTGATGACTTGATCTAAATGTTTTGGTTTTTTTGCAACACACTCTGTTGCTTTTAAGCTACTCTTCTTGACTGATAGTGGATTTCCGTAGTGTTTTGAGATCCTGAATGTTGAATTTGTGGAAGTAAAAGTAAAACAGTTGCATTATTTGTTCTCACTTCATTGTAACTATGACTTAATCTTGATCATGTTAAAGTCCTACCTTGCAAAGAGGGTTTCCAAACAAGCACTGGAGTCTAAAAATCAGCAACCAAACACACAAAAAGACTGACACACTCTCACAAAGCCATGAAAACACCTGATTAAAGACAGCTTATGTTGAAATGAAAGTTGCATGAACGTCCTGTCCGTCCTCCACCTTCACTGCTGCTGCTGCTGCAGGATCAGCGTGCAGAGTGGACCCGGAGCGTTTCGCAGCACAGCGTGCAGCTCAGCTCTCAACTGGCTGCCATGGGGACAGAGCCCACTTTGACAGCTGATTACAAACTGCCTCTGCAAAGGGCACGCATACACACACTCACAGACACACACCCCCACATACACACAGCATGATCGGATTCAAACTGGCTTGTGTAATGCTGGATTTTGTGTATGACTGAGAGAAGTATTGACACAAGGTTTCACTGACAGACTCTTCCACTGATGTAAATACAATACAATGCACACAGACTTAATCTGCATCTGTTACTTGGCCTTAAAGCCTCTTGTTTGTTATCTCATGGATTTATCACAATGTCAAAGCATGCATTAGACACACTACTTTACATGTGTGCCTGCCACAAAGTTCTCACAGCTCTCAGAGAGAAATAGAAAAACCTGAAAAAGAACTATCCGTAGGGAAAATTTTTACCTGCAATGTGATTTTTTTGTGTTAACAATGATATTCTTTTGCTTTTTCAAATGGTTTGAAGATCGCGTTTACAATTTGTACCAAATTGTATGAACATCTTTTAAAATAATCCAACTTATAAAACAAACAAACAAGAAAAGCACTGAGCTAATTTCCCAGTGGCATCAATTAAGCTTCTCTGATTCTGAAATGTGAGCCATGAGGGTTCACCTAAGCTAAATCAGCTGTTTGCATTTGTGGATGATACATGAGTACATGTGTGCACATGTGTTACACTGAAGGAGAGGCAGTGGAAAAGCAGGCTGATCACTCTGATTAGCGGCTAAACTTAGCTTGTAGGTAATAGCTCAAAGTCAAAGCAATGAGGTGATGTTTTAGTTTTGTTTGATACAAAGTGCAGATTAATCATGACCACTCCCTTGGCTGTTTAAGAGTTATTAGAATCATAACATAACATGTAAAAGTTCTGTGGTGATGTATTTTCAGATGTGATAACAAAAGGAAGCAGGAAGACATTGCGACCACATATCTATGGTGAGCTGCGAGGGATAAATTGCCTTGGTTTTTCTTTAGAGAGTGTTGGTTTTGGTCCTTTGTCTCATGGCTATTATCATTTTCAAGTTTACAGTTGTAATATGATTTGTCAGTGGTTCCCAAATTGGGTGTCAGGACTGGAGATACGTTTATTTCGAAATGTGGAGCCGGTATTCATTTACAGTAAAAGGGAAAATAAATGAGTCTAAATCTTGAATATTACAAACTCCAGCATTCAGCTTTATTTAAATGTGTTGAAGCGTATGTTTATTAAAGGGACTGTGAGGACTTTCTGAATCTCATCTCTAGATGTACGCCTGATTGTAATCTACAAATTAAAATGAGATTAACGGCACCAAAATAGTTTTTTTTCTAAATGCTATTTCACTTATGAGCTGTCGAATTAAACAAAAGGCCATGGCTGAGATGTGTCAAAATATAAATATTGGTGCAAGTGTTTATTTAAGGGACCGTGAGGACTTTCCAAGTGATCTTGAAAAAGTCTCCTCTCTAGATATATGCTTGATCATAATCTAAAACTTAAAATGAGACTATGGGTGCTAAAAAATCTATATTTTTTCCTAAATCTATTTGCCGATATGCGTCAAAGTACGTTTACCGGCGATAATCTGTCTTTTTCTTGCTAGGAACCCTTGGGGGATAGCCAAATTAAGGATCTTAGGCCTTTTTTGGGGTTTAACTATTTGTGCATTTCTGTGGCAGAGGTTGTATTTGGGTGGTGGGCTGAAACCTTTGGATATCCCCCCATTATGGGAATGACGCTTTTGATTCCCTGAGATGTGTAATGTCTTACTGTCAGTACACTGTGATCATGGCCTTTGTAAGCCCCCGGCCCCACCCCCTAGACACCTGAGAGCTGTGTTTTCTTATATTATAATAAGCAGTGAAATGTTGCACAAATATGGAGATTTTAGGAGCCGTTGGTACTTATTTTTGTCATTCAAGGTAGTACTCGACCAATTCCTAGTGGATATATATCCCATACCACTCCACACTTTTTTGGTAAATCTGGATATGACAGTGACATCGCCAGCATGTTAGTCAGAATTTACCCCCTTGTTTATAGCCATGAATGCACTCAGGCCGAGGCGCTGGTCCAGACCAGTCCCCTGGTGTGTTGCCCACAACTTGGTCAGGACTAATGTGGTGTTGTTGTCTGCACCTGTGTGCCTCTGTCTGTGTGTTTATGCGTTTGCTGTGTTTCATTTATGTGAGCTCACTCAACACTTTGACCTGTTGCAGTTATTCTGGGGGCACCAAGCAGCCACATAGGCAGAGTGAGGGTACAAAGAAACAGATATGTTTGGTGTTTTGGCCTCTGCAGGGTTGTGGAGGGTTAATGGGGTGTCAGTCACTGGAGTTCAGAGCTGTTGGCTTTCTCAAAGCTACAAAGGTCAAACTTGCAAGTCATGGGTATTGATCTTGGATATATTTCCTCAACAAAATCTAGTAAATCTAACCTGGCTCTTTATGTTATTGATTGACTCAGGTTCAGATCACTTCCATATGACTGCTGCATTTGGGTTGTAATTAACAGTACAGGGTTTCCTCCCAGTGCTTTATAGGCCTTGCGGGCTACCAGGCTCCCCCAGGCATTTACCTGCAGGAAGTCACGTGCATGGTGCGTGAGCTCCTCTCACGTGATGCTGCAGGTGCTCACAGGGCTGTTTTTACAGTCAATGGTCTGTTCATGAAGCTACAACTGTTAGCCATGCTATTAGCTACAACTGGGGATAGTGAGCATGCGCTGCAGCTGATGCTGATACACAGAGGAGGAGCCCAGCTTGGATGTTGTATGTAAACAAATAAATGAAATTGATCAAAAATTCCTGCATACTTCACCTTTAGAAACAATTGATATTATTGTTCATTATTATTGTTACTGTTCATTTAAAACCGTATTTCAAGATTCTGCCTTTTTGTAAGACTCTGCATTTAAGCATTGTTACTAAATGGCCTATAAGGGCGCGGATGGCCTTGTAGATTAGGTCAGGCACCATGAGGTTCGCCCACAAGTGGGTGGCCCAGGTTCAAATCTGGCCTATAGCCTGTTTCCCCCATGTCACCCCCCACTCTCTCCCCCTTTCCTACTCTATCCATTAAAGGCATAAGAAGCCCAAAAAATATCTTTAAAATAAATGAAAAAATAAATGAAAAAAATAAATGGCTTATAATAACGCACAGTAGTCATAATTTCAAAATTCCTGTCAATTATAACATTTGTTTTGGTTATTTTTTACAAAAACACAGTTGGCTTCTCCACAACCAGGCTTTCCAAGTTTTCAGGGGGAAACCCTGCAGTATCACAAACAGCTAAACCTTTTTATCAGCCTTTAGCTCGTGTTTTAGCCTCCAGCGGGTATTTTAGCCTTTAGCTCATGCTCAATCAGTTTGCTGTTTAGCTGTTTGGCTTCAATTCTGTTTCTGTCAGATAGTCCATGAAGTGGTTTTCAGCAGAGAAAAACACTGATCTCTTCTCTCACAGCTGAACTTAGTCAGCTGGCGTAGTGTTGTCATGGAGACTTAAGCTTGTGGTAAAACAATCCGGTCAAGTCCTACTCGACAGGGGGGCTATAAAATAGCATTTGAAATAACCTATTTTGATGCTGATAATCTCATTTAAAGTTGTGGATTATGATCAGGTATATATCTAGAGATTAAACTTTTTCAAGATCACTTAAAAAGTCCTCGAAGTCCCTTTAAGAAGGTTTACAAAAATACCTTCTAAGAGTACTTTACAAACCGCATCCTCAATGCCTCTATATTTAGCTGATCTATTTTGTCCAGGTATTCTTGAACCATCCTTCTTTCCTCCACCTCCTCAGAGACCCTCCTCAGTGCTCCGTCAAGCTGTCGAAGGGTGCGAGCGCTGATTAAAGTTATGTTGTGGAGTGTGTTTTGAAGTTTATGATCATCATGTTACGTTGTCGCCACAGACATGGGGTCATTGCATATTTAGGATCTTTTACATCCCAGGACAGCACAGAGTAGTCTTGAAGGCGCCAGACAGAATCTGTAATCCATTTTCCCGTCCAGTCGCGATATGACTGAAGCCCTCGTGGTCTCGTGGGAGTAGAATTACCGCGCTGTGGATCTGACAAGCAGCTCCTGATTTCACTCCGCTCATTTGCCAAATATCTTGAGATCAATTTGAAGCAGGAGCACCGTGTAGCTTCAGCTGTCAGCTCGGGGATATCAGTGGGAGGAGTGTGCTTACTTTCAACGATTAATAATATAGAGGCATTCAGATCGTCCTGTTATGATATGCAGAGGAAAGTGAAGCTGTGGGTATCAATTCCAAAGCAAAGTGGAGGAAATATTAACTCCAGCTCATGATTGATCTCACCTCGGCATCGTGGAAAGTTCATCAAGTGCGATGAGGCAAGTTTTTTGAAAAGATGATCCGTTTACTGCTGACGAACCCTGAGAAGAGTGTGTTCCCACAAAGTCATAAAGTGTCCAAGTTCATGGAGGTCACATTTATCTGAGGGAATTAACAGGAACACCCACGTTTTACATTGAGTCATATCACAAGATTATTATCAGTTTCAGCTTTGTGACTCTGAAATGGAATGGATTAAAATTGTTTGGATACTGATACTAGTATCAGAAATTGCTCCGATAGTGCCAAAAATGCTGGTATTGGTATCGGCAACTACTGGAGTCCAGGCACTGATCTGATGCCACATAATTGATCAAATTTGAGATTTAATGTTTAGCTCTGTTAAACTCTGGCACAGTCTTCTTCGCCGCTCTTCAAACAGTTGCGCTGTACTGCAACCTGCAGCCTGCAGCCTGCTTGATCACGTGACACAGACTCAACACACACCAGTTGATGCGAGACTTGGAGCGAAGCTAACTAGCGCAATCAGGTCGGCGGTCTAGCAATCTTTCACGCTTCTCTTATATTCAGAAATAAATGGCTTTAATTTCCTGTATTTATTCATTATTTTACTAAGGGTTTAACCTGAGCCAGGCCTCACCACAATGATAATCATATCACAGTCATGCAGGTGCAGTACGATAATTTTTTATAACATACTGGTATCGGATTGGTACTCATTATCGGCCAGTAGCCATAGCACAAGTATCGGAATCGGTATCGTGGGAGAAAAAATGGTATCGGAACACCTCTAGAATGGATGAGAGAAAGGGGAGAAACTCGAAGGCGGGTTGAAGTAGCTACCCCAAAAGTAGGAATGGACAATATGCTACAATACCAACCACCTGAGTCTTAAGCATCTCAAAAAATAAACTTTGGAGGTTCAACAGGAGTGTATATAGTAGTGCTGAAAGATATATTGCTATCGTATCTATATCGACATATCATTATTCAAGATATTAATACCCCCATATTTAACATTTTTCCAGCTCATCTTCCATGTAAAGCTCAAACAGTCACATAATTGTTGGTGACTTTCTGTTTATCTCGATGACTAACAGTGAGCACTGATACATCAACGGTACTTTCCACATCCTGTTATAATATCATGCCTTTATTTTTCTGAAAAATTGTTAGTTTTTACCAAACCCAGAGTCATATTGTCTCATATCAATATCTAGATATCTGGCATTAATATTAAGCTATGAAATTTTGTCCATATTGTTTAACCCTAGTGTATAATCTAATCTCAAAAGACTGTTTCCCACGAGCACCATCACCTGATATCATAAAGATGTGTCACTTGACAACAGTTGCATTTGATGTGAAAGCAAATGAATTTACAGAAAAGAGGGAGTCACACTGAAACAAAAACCTTGGAAAAAAATCATTTTCCAGCAGCTGAGAGGCATTACACGAGTGGTTTCAGTGTTTTCAGAGCCAGCACAGTGACATAAAGTAAATACCTGGGATGTGTGTTGTTGGTCATATAATTGTTTAAAAGTGGTCAACCTTGTTAGTCAGTCAATTTATCAAAAGTTTTCGGAGGCATTTTCTGTCTTCAGAGCTGGTTGGATGGTCCAAAATTACTCTTGTAAACCCCTAATTCTTCATAATAACAGAAATAAACATTATTGGAGATGCCTTGTGTTTTTCAAATATTTGAATACTTGGTATTTTATCACAAATTGAATAGCTCATGTGACTACTTTCCTGCCTTTGAAACATATTTTTTCATCATTTTAGCTCAGGCCTGTTAAAGTAATTAAAAATGAAAAGGTGGCTTTGTTGAGATTTTTTTTTTGTGCCAACATTAAGTCCAAATTGTGAGATAAAAAGTCAAATTTAGGAGATAAGTCAAAATTTGGGGGTTTGTCTCAAATTTTTGACTACATATCTTAAATTTCAGACTCTTTTTAATCTCATTTCCACTTTGTTTCAGAATTATAACTCTTTAACTCTAAATTTGGACTGTTTTTCTCTCATTTCTCCTTTGTTTTCTTTAATTTTTGACATTTTACCATATATTTTGACCTGTATATCTCAAAATTATGACTTAATATGGGCCTTAAAAAATTCTCAATAAAAACAAGTTTAATTTTTATCTCAAAATAATGACTTTATCATCTTATAATTTTGAATTTTTATCTTATAGCTTGACTTTTACCTCAGAATTTTGACTCTTTATCTCAAAAAATTTATTTCAACAAAGCTACGTTTAATTTTTATCTCAAAATTATGACTTTATTGTCTAATAATTTTGACTTTTTATCCTTTAATTTTGACTTTTTTATCTCAAAATTTTGACTCTTTATCTCAAAATTTTGACTTCATATGGGCCTTAACACATTCTCAACAAAGCCAAGTTTCATATTTATCGCTTCAACTGGCAGAAATGGGCGTCCAGAGGCCTGGCTGTGATAAATGTCTCTGTGAAGAAATTCTTTGACAGAAAAACAAGGTCATGTGTAACTTTGCTGGAATAAATAGTATGTATGTTTACAGCAGTTATGCACGGATAGCGAAGGGCTGAATGGAAAGAGCAGTGACCATTGGTGACTGTTGAATACTGTAAATGTTAGTGTTCATCCCTAAAATACATAAAAAAATCAGCTTAAACCAATCAGTTATTGATAAAATAAAATAATTCAAGTTAATTTTGAGAACTGTATCCTCAAACATAGTGGTTCTGAACAAAGACACTGGTAAACAAACGACCTTCACTGTGAGACGTGAACATTAAGAATGAGAATTTTAGCCCTGTGTGAAAACACATAAACTTGTCAGCACTTCCCAAAGTGTTGCCCTTATCAAAGACCATATCTGACAGCTGTTCTGAAAACCAGCCAGTGGCTATTAATGGGAGATTGTGACTTCACGCTCTCTACATGCAATAATTGCCAGCATATGATGTTTCAGACTTTTGGCGGGTTAACAGACACTTTTTATTGTGTCCTCACACAGTGTGTGGTAAGGGTTTATACTTTCTTAAAGATTTGATCAAATGATAGTTGTGTTTTTCTTTGACATTTGTGGAGTTTTCTAATACCTACCATTTTGGAAGAGACCATGCAGAGATGTTTGGCCAGTCAACATGAAGCCCAAATTGTAGTTTCATGGGACCAATTACTGACAAATGCACCATGTTTTCCCTGCATGATGAATAAGCGAATAAACCTTTTTCCATATCCACCTTGGAGCCAGTATTAGATTTCTCCACTATGACCCTGTAGAACAGAATATTCCCTTTATTCTTCAGACCACTTCCCTTTATACCTAGAATAAGTAACAAAGTATAATCGCTGATCAGATAAAAGCACTACTGTAAAGGAAAGAGTCACCAGAGGTTTTTATTCTGAAAAGGTTATCAATGTGGAGCCACAAGTTTTATAAATATACCCTTACCTCATGTGGAAGAGTCATACCCCACACATTAAACTCAGTGTAAGCACCTGCTGTGGAAGAACAGATTTATTAATCAACACTAATGATTCTGGGTATAGAGTTCTTGGACGTGAGAAACTGCATCTTTACGGTCCAACTCTCAGTGACAGACGGGCCGTCTTATACCACAAACACGTGTGGGTGCACACACACACACACGCACACACACACACACACACACACACACACACACACACACAAAAGTGCACGAGGCACTCACAGCATCCAGACACAACTTTATACAGAACATAAACACAGCTTTAAAATACCAATCTTCATTCTTCAGCTGCTGCTTCTAAGTTCTGAAGGTTCAGCAGTACAACACCTGCAAAAGGGATCAACCAAGGCCTCAGGGTGGTTTTATTTTTAATTGTGAACTTATTATCCCTGATTAGTGAAATATTGTCCATGATAAGTAATACAACTTTAGAAGAATGTATTTGAAGTCCAGAATAATCCAAAAAGAAATGAGTATAACTCCATTTCTTATGCCTAGGATCCTCTTACTTTCAAACCTCAGAGCTAATGATATCATTTGACCTTCTTCAGTGGTCGAGAAGCTAATCATGTTTTATTTATGTAACCTCCAAAGCTATTTTAAATGAAAATATATTAATCTACAGTCGTGAAACGCAGAATTGGCTTCCCGTTCTGAAGCTTACAGTATGTAATTTTTTTATTCTTGTTGTTGATTTAAAGCCACAAGTAAAGGAAGAAGTGAAGTAAGCAGGTAGTTATTGGAATTGAGCCCCATCAGGATGAGCAAGACTGGACATTTAAGACTGGCAAACTTACATTAGCACCATATTTAATCCCACTATCATCTTAAAAACAGATCTGCTAGATTTTCCCAGCTCACCCTGCATGTAAAGCTCAGACAGTCGCATGATTATTGATGAGTTTCTGTCAATGTTGATGACTGACAGTGAGTTCTAATCAGTTAAAGCCACTTTCCACATCCTGTTTTAATATCATGCTTTTATTTTTCTGAAAAATGATTAGTCTTCACTAAACCCTATGTCATGTTCTGGCATTAATATCAAGATACGAAAAATTTTGTCCATATCGTTCAGCCCTAACCTCTGGTATCCCTGTTGAAGCTTAGTATGATTCTCAGCTGAAAAAAAAAAAATCTTTTTTCTCACTCTGGTGTTTAAAAAATCCCTGATTTCTGCTTCTGTTTCAAGAGGGCTTCTCCTTCCCTGCAAACCCCCTCCCCTCTGGAGGCAGACCTTAGTGTTTAAGGGCTGCGCCTCTGCCATATCATAAACCAGATTCTTGTGTGATGACCTCAACATTTCAGGAAGTCCTTTGAAGAGCTTGTGCTATTTTTGGAACAGACTATTTTGAACAGTTTACAGACGGATTCAGGGATTCCTACAACAAGATAAGAACATGTTGCTCTAAGAAAGTAAGCATATGTGTTGTGTGAACATCAAACTTTGTTAGTTTATATCCATTTATTCTGTTCTTGCCAGAGAGCTGAATTTTTTTTCGAGGATTAATAAATTATTATTCATTATATAAATTATTCTATTGTATTATATTCTATTCTATTCTAAACCCCCTTGCTTAAACTTAGCATGTCTGTCACATTGAAGGGTACATTCAAAACTGTGAACTGGGCTTCTGCAGGAATAGCTATGTCATCATTGTATTTTATCACCTTGATTTCCCCACTTTCTGTCCAAGATATTGGACTCAAGTGGCTCCTAAGGCTGCTGGGAGTTTTATTTTTTCTTACCCACAGAGATCACATAAAATATAGATCAAATGTGTGTTTCACAAGCTGTTGGTGGGAAATATGGTTGAGATGTATTTAGTACAAGACAGAAAAATCATCTGTTTTTGGTTTGAATGAACTTTCCACAAAAAAGTAATTCTTCAGCTTTTATATCTAAAGAACAGTCTAGAACGCTCACATGTTAGATAAACAATAGTAGGGATGCACGATATATCTGCATTTATTGTATCGGCCAATATTGGCTTAGTAATGAGCTATCGGTTATTAGCAGATATCAGCATGTTATTGGCTGATAGAATAAGTCGCTGCTTACTTGATTTAATGCCCGACCTTTGGGCCACGTGTGAAGAAAACCTGCTCATTGCAACATGTTCCCTGTGAACAGAGTTAATGTTTCTTCACTCAGTCAGTTGCAAAATTGGCCAAATTGTCTCTGGTTGTTGGTTTTGTTGTGATTGACTCAAGGATAGCATTAAGTTGTAAAGTAACTTTACAATTATTTCCCACAGAAAATGAATAATCTATAATAAATGTGATAAAAGTATGCACCATATTGCACTAATTCCAAAACAGAAGAAAGTTGATCATCTCTGCAATTTGGTGTGGAAAAAATATCGGTGTCTGCACCAGCTACTGGCCAGATGAATTGTAAAATATCTGTATATCGGTTATTGGCCAAAAATTCCAATATCGTGCATCCCTAAACAAGAGTATAACATTATCCAAATCATTTTATTACAAAATTAGTGAACAATTATCTGCGTTTCTTAGAAGAATGATTCAGAAATAAAACATTAATGAAAATACATATTGACAAATTAAAGACTAACTTTGTGCTTCATGCAACTTTCTGTCATTTTAGATGACTCCAAACTAATGAACCAGTAGGAGTGTTGGTATAATACTATTTTCCTGGACACAAGACCAAGACCTCAATTTTGCTAAATACCAGTGTGTGTGCACAAACTGGCATGACAAATCCATAAACAGGTAGTGTGTGACTCCAGGTGGTCATATTACAGGTCTAATGAGCTACAGAAAGTCACCAGGTCTGTTTGTCTTTCTGCTCCAAACTCTGTCTCTAAAACAAGTTTTATGCTTGTGACATCGTGTCTCAGAGAGCTCATAATCACACTGCTCATAAGTGTGTTCATGTTGTTCTGTTTTCAGCTCTTGGGACGTGAAATGGGTCATTCACTCCTCTCGTTGTCTGGATGTTTACATCCTGATGACACAATCACTTCACTTTTACTTAATAAAATCTAAAGAAAAATAGTTCTAACAAGAGAAATAGCTTTACCACTGAGGGCTTTAAAGTTTGCATGAAGACAGATACCCATACAGGTGGTGTACAGATTAAACCCGTCTCCTGATGAATCACAGTATGTTTACGAGCTGTCAGCAGCTTGTAGGGGGATAAAATAAAATATACTACCAGAGCTTTGTGAAAGACTCTTTAAACCTCTTTCAAACACATTATGAAGCACATGGACAAACTGATGTGTGCATAGAGTGAAGCCACAATAAACAGTAATGAGAGATCGCTAAGTAGCGCATGTGTAATCTACTACAGAATACCTCTGATGAAATGTGTACATACAGCACTCTGCTTGTCAGACATGGAGTGAAGGGCAGCGGGTCTTAATATAGAAAGGTTGGTAAGTGGACGGAGTGAAGGAATGAGGTCTACAGCAGAGCTAGTGTTGACAGAGTGGGTGAAGACAGGCTGCAAAGATATGGTTTCAGATTGACATGACGCTCTATGGTCAGAGCGTCCTACCTCACAGAGTTGGACTTTTTCAGCTGGTTATGGTGGTAAAAGGCTGTGAGTATGTACGAGTAACAGTTCCAAACATTTGGACTAAATTTCCCCAGAGAGGGTATTCACTGTTTGATGGATATTGGTTGTTGCAGATGGTTGTTCACTGTTGAGTTTTGCTCAAGGTTTCAACCTGTGAGAGTAAAGATTCCCCTGCCCCTGTTTTGAAAAGCCCATATGGATTTCATGTCCACTTTCTCAAAAAATATAACAAAATCCACGGCATACAAAAGTGAAGATATATTTTCTCCTTCTTGAAAATATTCTATGTAATGATCAAATATGGTCATTAATGTCCTCACAAGGTACCAAACAAGTGTGACTTCATTTTCATGGATTAATTCACTGGTTTTCAAATTGGGGGGTGTGACCCCAAGGGGGGAGGGGGGGTGTAGATTTATGACAGGGGGGAGTGGGGCCAAAGGAGTCAGAGGTTTGAGAGTGTGTTGATACACATTAACAATTTAAAGCACACATGTTGCTGTGTCACTTGTGATATTTCAGCCATTAAAGTGACAACTTCCTTTGTTTCTGATTGGGAGTGAGTTGATGTTTCCTGACAGGGAAAAAGCCAATTTAAAAAAAAGAAAATGTTATTCAGCAATAGTTTTGAATATTTTCTTCTATTTTCTGCTAGATGTCACAAAATGAAGCTAAAGTTGTTTATAATCAGTGATTTCAAACCTGTGGGGCGCGGCCCCCTAGTGGGCCGTGAATGTATTACAATTGGGTCGCACAATTATTTGCCCATTCGTTTTTTTTTTTGTCTTTTTTTCTTTTTTTTTTCGGTGGTGGTGGTGGTGGAGTTGGTGGGGGGGGGGTCAATATGAATATACATGAGGATGAAAATATACAGAATATTTTTATTTATTATTAAAAGTCAGATATGTTTAAAGGATGTTAAAAATGTTCAAATATTGATATTTAGTAATGGTACCCCAAACGCATGTTAGGGCCCAATAAGTAACAATGACCTCAAATGTAATGAAAAAAAAACAAACACAAAACCCACCATATAATGAGCAAAAAGTTATTGTCCTGGACTTAGCATCTTGTTACATTATCAACCTGTTATTACATTTTGGGTTGTCTTACATATTTTTTTATAAATTTACATTTCGGGTCATTGTTATAAATCAGGCCTCAACACGACGCAATAAAGCCTTCTCATTTATGGGGTCAGAGTTGGGCCATGACAGTTTTTAGACCGAAAAGTGGGCCCTGAGAAGGAAAAGGTTGGGAATCACTGGTATAAATTATTTGTGAATGTATTTCAATTAAAGGAGGCCTTCACTTGTTTGCAAGTGATGCATACATTTGAGCATGTGTTCATTTTAGAGCATGTGACTAGCAGTGGAGAGTAGGTGGGGCTGAAAATGATTTCATCTACAAAAGGGGACGCTGCAAAATAAGTTTGAGAGCCACTAGATTAATTTGTGCTCCGATAACATGCTCTCATGTTTAACCCCAGGTGACAAAGTATGTAATAGTTTGACAAGTAATGATAAGTTGCTGCGGCCCTTTAAATAGAGTCCTCTGTGCGTATGCCAGACTCCTGGTGTCTGACTTAAGGACCTGTCTTCTCTTAAATGATTTATAGAGAATCAGGACTCTTGGACTCCTGTTTATTAGATTCCTGCACATGACTGAAATGAGGAAGTGCTTTGATGTCATTCTAAAAAACAGAGATAGATCAAGAACTGCTCGTCTTCCTTACCATATTCGTACTTAAATAACTTGCAGCCTAAACACTGCAGAACACAGTGCCAAATTTTGTGATGATGAACATCTGTTTTTCTCTAAACAGTTGCTGACTGGTCCAAACATACGCTTGTAATGTTAGGCTCACTGGCAAGAAAGAGAAATTTGAGTCAAAATCAGAGGAACTGTTGTTGAGTCTCACATCATGGGGTCATCAAGTGAGCCGTAGAGAAGATATTCATGACCCCCAGAAGGTGACTCTGACTTGGCAATAGTTAGTGTTTGAGCATTAATCCAAGCAGGCCAAAGTTCTTCATCATCCACTTGGTGTGGATGATGGGATGAAGTTTCCCATCATCAGCCAAAATGTCTCGATTTCCCCTGTGCAACCACATGGTTTATATATTAAACTGTAAATTAAACAAAGTCAACAACTAGTGAACAACTACTAAATTATATTTTTGGATTCTGATATCAACAAGGCAAATATGAGAAATTGTGTTTCTCCTGTTGCTTTCCATTCAACCCAATCAGCCTGATATTGGTTCTTGTCCATCAGATTTATCACCAAGGTGTAACAGTGTCTGCTGTGACTGCTTTTTTGGGTTTCACAGACTGTGCTTTTGCTTTATGATATGAATTACAAGGAGTTGTTGGAACGTATTTTTTATTTTGGTTCAGATGTTCACCACTACTTCAAGATAAATTTCAGAACTGTGGTAAACTGACGTGAAAATCTTTTATCCTACAGAGCTGTACTCTTGGTGCAGTAATTATAGCTGCAGCATATTGTTGTATGTATAAATACATAAAACTCTTCTCTCTCAGACAAAGTGGCATACATTTCACATCACTGTTTTTTTTAAATTATTATTATTTTTTATGACAGAATCCCTATCCAGCAAGTTGCTAACCAGTACAACCAAACAAATTCTCAAATTTCAAAAACAACCTTCAAAGACAAGAAAGTAATCAGTCAATCAATCAATCAGTCTTTATTTATAAAGCACCAAATCATAACAAACGTCATCTCAAAAAACTTTACAAAACAGTAATAGGTAGATACCTGTCAATGTTGATTTTTTTACTCTTTTATTTTATTTTATTAAAAGAGACCCACCATCAAGACAAGATAAGGAATCTTATCTCATCTTACCCCACCATGACTGTAGCACTTTGCAGCAGCTTTTAGCAAGTTACAATGGCAAGGAAAAACTTACCTTTAACGGGAAGAAACCTTGGACAGAACCAGACGTGACAATTCTGTGGCGCCATTTCAATGTCAAATCCCAAAACCCACATGTGAAAAACATCATCAGCCATTCTCTTGAGAAACACTAGCCGCCACTCTCTTCACATGCCTGGTCTGTGTATACATGTTTGCTGTCATTTTCTGTGCCTTCTATGGCTCGACTTAGTTGAGTTTTAGCACTTGAATAGACAGCACGCTGTGAGCCCTCCTTTCTAATTGGTCACTTTGAATGCTTAATATCTCCAGGTCAATCCTAGGCAGTGGGGCAAGACATTGGGGCGGCAGGATTTGGCAGCCATAGTGGGTGCAAATGAGCTACAATCGAGATGTCAGAGAAAAAAAAGTGGTAAGTTGAGAAGCAGATATACCATGCTTAAATATCTGTACCTCAACTTACCTCTTAGTACCTGTGTTACCAACCATAAAAGGCAGAGAAAGTGACAGCGAGATTGCGAGTGCACAGAATGGCGGCAGGAGTGTCAAGAGCGCAGTCGTCTTTCTGAATGCTGATTAAGTTTTTGTTTTTACACACGCAGGATTTTGACACTGAACTAATGCCATTCTACTCAACTTTAACTTTATTTTGAAGGAAATTTGACAAAAAATGACACTTTTGGATCGTTTTTAGGGTTGAGTGGCTATATTGTCCCCCTGTTACCATCATAATACCTTCACAAGATTTATAGCTAAAATAAATCTGATTTACCCACACTTGTGTTAGAAAAAAAAAAAAAAAATTAGCCTCTGTCTGAAATGTTTGGTTTTCGCTGCTGTCTCTTTAAGACTCCTTCCTCCACAAACCCTCCTCTTTATGATTGGCCGGCCCTCCCTTATTTAATGGACCATTTTGATCAGTTTACATGCAAATTTAGAGATTTCCACAGTTAGTATGGTAATCCAGCATTGTGACCTTATGTCCAAACTTTAATAAAAGTAATACCTTCTTTTTTAATAGGTAAGTTTCACTTCTGTTTTTTGTTTATTCCTGCTGGAATAAAGAAGTCTGACCGTATGTATCCAATTGGCCGATGAGCCCGATGACACCACTCTGTTGGGCTGAAAGATTTGCAAAAATGATCTAATTTCAATTATTTTCCCTTATATTGCAATTACTGTGTTTTTATTGTGTTGGTAAGCAAACATTATCAGAAATGATCATTGACATTTATTGCAGCACGTCAAAACCCATGGCTTTTTTTTGTACTCGTGACTGCTTTTTACCCATTTCAGTCACTTCTCATTCTCTTTTTTTGCCACTTTTAGGCCAAATTTTGCTACTTTATGACTATTTCTAGGTTTTCTCTCCAATTTTCTCTCCAATTTTTTGTTGCCTTTGGGGCATTTTTGCTACCTTATGCTTGTTTTTATTTATTTTTATTGCTACTTCTGGCCTCTTAGATTTCCTTGCCTTTTGCATCGGCAGTTATTAACAGTTTGGCTTTTTGGTTGTGCAGGGTTGAGTAACAAAATACATCTACTGCAAAAAGATTATATTCAGACACAGTTGAAGTTAGAGAAATATTGCACTGTTTGGGATTAGAATATTACAGCAGGTCATATTGTGATTTAGTCTAATTTGGGATTAATTGCCCAGCCCTACTGCCCTGAAGTTGATGTTTTTGTCCATAGAGCCTATGATGGCAGAAATGTTAATGTCTATTGTGTTGAGTTATTTAACAGCCCATTATGTGTGTTTCTTCAAAGCTCTGTACTTCTAGGGAAGAAATCTGAATGGGAGAGATGACAAATTGAGCTGTGATTGCAGAGCAGGTGGCCAGGGGGAGAAAGACATGATGACTTGTTGGCTCGCTCCTGGTGGTGGGTTTGAGTTATGTCCAGGATGCTTGTTTTATGACGCCTCGTGTTCTTGCCAAGGCACAAGTACCAAACAATGGAATGAAGAGCACCGACCAAAGGAGTCACACAAGAGTCACGGCGCAACGTCTGGACGCTCTCTTCCCTCATTTCATCCTCCTCCTGCCAACTTCTTTTCCATCTGACGAATCCAAAACAGCACACACCGTGCGTCTCTCCAAGGCCTGCTGCAGGCTCTGAGACCGGTGTTAATTGAGATAATTGTGTGGTATGAGGCCAAGCTCCAGCTATCCCTTTCCAGTTATTCCTATCGCAGGGTAATAGGGTGGCACTCGGATTCCTCTGAGATTTCACAGGGAGCCGAGTGCTAGAAATGTGTCGTGGCACGGCACAGTGGCAGTAATCCTCACAGGACATCCACGATGCTGGAGACGCCGTGTTGTGTTTTGTCAACAGCCACTGTTATAGTAGAGCTGTATGTCGTCTGGTGTAGTAGAGCTCCGAAAATAGCCCGATGGCCACGTTGCTGACATTCTGTCAAGTTGGCTGTTAGGAGTGTGGCAATACTCAGAGGAAGGTGGCAATATAAGCAAAGGTCTCAGTGACTGAACCAATGTCAAAGATAGATAAATCCGATTAAGGTGCTTATAACTTAAAGAACATACTCTGCATCTGTTTCAGGATGTTGAGCTTCACAGTTGATTCTTCAGAATGGAATTAATTCCACTCAGCTTCTTATTTCTAGAATTCCAACCACATCTTGCTGCCTTTACCTGATCACCACTTTTTTTAGCGTTGAGTGGGTGATGTGTTGGCACCAGCAAATACTAAAGAAATAAACAATTATACTGATAACTTTATTTATATAGCACTTTTCAAAACAATGTTACCAATTGCTTCACATAGATTAAAAACAAAAGGGAGTATATAAAGCAGAAGGATAGAATAGATAAGAATAGAATAGAATAAAATAAAATACTCTTTATTGATCCCCCATGGGGCAAATTTCTACGTCACAGCAGCTCACAGACATTCCAAGTGCAAAAGATGCAACAATAAAATAGAATAAAGTGGAATAAAAAAATACAAATAAGATAAAAAAAGCTGAAAAAAATAGCTATAATAATAATAACAATGAGGGCTTAAGATAGTTATTAGAAATGAGCAATTTAGAAAAATATAAAAATAGTACTATTTACAAAGAATAGAAATAACAATTTACAAAGACTGACAATACACAATCCAAGCAGAAAAGAATAATGAAAAGTGACAAGTTTAGTGATGTGCAGAATTTTTATTGATTTATGTTTTTCTTTTCTATTCAAAGTAAAAGAAAAATAAAACAGGGGAGAAAAAAACATTTGAAAAATAAAAACCAAAAACACTGTGAGAACAAATTAAATAAGGGAATAGAGGATTTAAGACTCACAGCCTGTGATACTGTCAAAGGAAAAAATAAAAACAGGATAAGAAAATGTGATCTAGCACAAACACGTTTTAGGTTTGAAAGCAAATTAAGGAAACAAACATCTTCAAGGAGATAAGGATTTGAACCTTATTCATAAAGGACATGACTCTCCCCCTGTTCTTGTTCTTTTTCTTGTCAGGAGATGCTTCTGAACCGAGTACACACCAGATTAGAATCTTAAGACCAGTTGAAAAATTGCCGAACCTCACATATCCTCAGTTCTACAACTCTGAAAACCCCTAAAACAGAAATGATAGTTTGAAAAAATGACTCAGTAATGAGGAGCTCCACTGTTCTTGTTGATTTTTGTCTTCATGCTTGATGTGAGTGTGAGGACGGCTTCATGTTTGGCATCCACTGACGTCCATTTTTGTTAACTTCCCTCTCCATTCATTCCCAAATGTTCTCAATGTGAATTAGATCAGGGGAACACGCAGGATGCTCCAAAAGAGTGAGATTATTCCTCTGGAAGAAGAAGAAGTCCTTTGTCAGGTGGACATTGTGAAAAAACCCAGTCATTAGCACAGAGAGCAGGGCTCTCAGTCATGGATATCTCCACATAGCCAGCTGCCATTTGACGCCCCCACACAACCGTCAGCTCCATTGTTCCATTGAAGGGAAAAGCAGATAACGATGATGCTCCCTCCACTGTGCCACCTAGAGAACATCTAAGTGGGATCTTGTCATGACAGTTATGTTGGACGCCATCAGGACCGTCAAGGTTAAAGTTCTTCTCCTCAGAGAGTAAAACTTTCCTCCACCTTACAATGTTCCATGATGCTCATTGTCACAGTCCAATTGGGCAATTTAGTGGTGTTAAAGGAGACAAGACCTTTGAAGAGGTTTTTGTTGATAAAACTCTTCTCTCTCTGACGCCGTCTGGTGGTCATTGGGCTGCACTCGGCTCCAGTAACGACCTTAATTTGGGTCGAGGATCGCTCTGTATCTTGATTCTCAGCCAACAAGATCAGAAGTGCTCGTGAAATTATTGGCTTTTTTGTTGCATAACCCTCATGATCTTTGAAGAAATTCAAAATGTCTGTCTCACTGTGTCCAACCTCAGCAGTGATGGCGTTGTATTGTGAGAGGCTTTGTTAAGCAGCTAAACAATCTGAGCATGCTCAAAGAGAGAAAGCTTCTTAGCCTTTACCATCAGGAGGTCATGACAGTGTGAATACCTGAAAGAAAATGATGTTGAATCCACGTTTTGGTGTTGATTTTGTCTTTTCAAGTCTATGCTCTTAAACATTAGATCAGCTGATGAACAGAATATTCACCTTAAATTGTTGTTTTCAACAGATTGTAAACTCAATTATTTTGTCTTATTCCCATTTCTTCCATTGCATTTGCTTGAAACCTATTAAAGAGCCAACAGTGAAAATTTCAGTTTGTTCAATTGATCATCTTGAACCAGCTGAGTGATTAAGAGAGAGGACACGAGGAATTATTCTCTGTAACCCAATGCTTTTTCAGAATTAACAGAGCTCATTTGCCGCCAACTTAATCTTAGCATGGCTTTATATTTTCTTAGATATGTGGTGTGGGTAAGAGGCATAGAAAGTATTTTGTGTAATATTCTCAACCTGTATTGATTTTTGCTGCAACTGTGTATTGTGCCCTTAAAAAAGACTTCTTGGTAACTTGGTACACAGACAGATTTTCTCTTTTTTGCAAGGACTATTTTTGTGTTCTCACAAAAATGGTTGCGTTGCCTGCTTTTTTCCATGGAAATAAAAATCTTGAAACAAAATGCCCACCATGTTCAGGTTTGATTTGTTCCCTCACGTCTTCCTTTGAAGCACTCCTATGATCAGATGAGTTTCACTAAATTCATTCACAGCTTTAAAGAGCTGGCAGGAGGTTAAATATTTAATATTATACCAAGTATTGATGGTGTGAAGTTAGAAGAAGCTCATAAAATGTTCATATCCTAACATCAGATGTAAAGAGAGTAGATCAACACTGCCATCTAGGGACCATACAGTGAACATGTTTCTACCTTTTCTTCATGGCAACATCCACATGCCTGTTTGTCATTTATTGGACAGGGACATCTTCTTTGACACATGCAGTGGCACCATAAATAAACCTCTCCTCACATTTTAAAGAATCCTTGTAAAGCTGTCAGGCTGATGTTCTGACTCAGAGGAGGAATAGGAGAGCTAACCTGACACCTCGTTGTGGCTCTGTAGACTTTAAATTCTCACCTTGTAAACAGAGTTATTGGGGATGATAAAACCTGAGCATTGGCATCAAGTGTTGGAGCTTATTTTGTTCCTTTGAAAACAACCAGCATCTAAAAGCAGCAAACATGGCAGTAACTTACTCTGGGCTCCGACCTCAGCAGAGATACATGTGTGTGAATTCTTGGATGTGCTTCATTATGAGGATAGGATCTGAGCGTTAAGCTGTAAAAGAAAAACACTGTAATAGAGTGACCATATTCTAGAGTGTTCTAACGTTGACATAAATAATGTAAAGAAGCCTGTTGCTGCTAGTTAAGAATAAAAAAACAAAAAACTGGCTTTGCTGATTTTTTTTTTTTTTGCCATGAAATGACAAAATTTTGAGATAGAGTAAAAATTTTTTCTCTTTATCTCAGAATCCTGACTTGTCTCAACATTTCAACTTTTGATCCCAAAATTTTGACCGATACCTCAAATTTTCAAAATTTTTATCAGAATTCTGACTTCCCTTTAATCCCCCCCCCTCAAATATTGTCTCCTTTTCTCAAATTTTGACTTAAACCCTCAAATATTTACCCATTTCTTAAAATAGACTCTTAATCTCAAAATTTGACCATCTGTCACACAATTTTTACTTTTAATTGAAAAGAGTTTGACTGTTTAGCCCTTTTTTCTTTTCTTTTTTTAAATTTTTTTTTACCTTTTTCCTCAACGTTTTGTCTTTTTACCTCAGAATTTTTATTTTTTTTTCCTCAAATTTTCAACCTTTTACCCCAGAACTTGATTTTTTTTTTTTTAATTTTGACTAAATATCAGTCAAAAAATTCTCAACCTCAAAGAAGCCAGGTTTTTACGTATTTTTAATTGGTTTAATATGCTCCTATCATAATCATAATGCCTCACTACATGCTTAAATGAAAAGAAATGTGTGTGTGGGTGTGTGAGTGCATAAATGTAAGTATTGCCTGGAAATCCTTAAGTTTAATTCAGATTTTTAGGTGTTTAAATTTCCAGTTGACACAAAGGTGCTAGCTTTGTTCACAGTACCTGGTGTTTCCCACTGGTTACAACCACAAGGAACAGAGGGATACTACTGCAGATCTGCCGTTGGTCTATAAAAGTGCATTTCCACTTCTGCATTTTCTGTCTGAGAGTGCAACACAAGCAGTCAGAGCATGTTTTCCTGCAACACTTGGACAGGTTTGAGCACCAGAATAATGCCAGTAGCCCAGTGCAGCATGTTATTATAAATATCAATGGTTTGTGGAACAAGCTGAGAGAAAAACCCAAAATTTAGGGGACTTTTGTAAAACACGCCTGGACATAATTTTACGACCAAAAAGGAGGACATGTCTGGGCAAAAGAGGGCATTTGTTCACCCTATTTTACAGCTTTTTAAGTCCTGAAATCATATTTTTATTATGTTATTATCTCTTTATTTTCCAGCTCAAGACATTTACTTGAGCCAAATATTTTACTGTGAAAGACATGACCTTCAGAAAAAACTTTGCAGCATCATTCTTAATTACTTATCTTATTACTCAGCTGTGTTAAAAATCTTGATTATGATTTGTCTAAATGTCATAGCAATTCACTCATGTCATTAGCACCATCCCATACAGTTATTATGCAGAATTTTCCTAAAAGATGAAATGTTAGTCTTTACAGGAATAATCCTGCCCAAAAGTCGTCTCTGGGCCTCTAAACCTGTGTGTCAGTGTCTGTGTCTACCTCAACCCCTTGTAGACCCCCCTCCCTAGCCTGTTTTGTTGATGTTATTTTTACTCTGCATGCTTCTGGAGAGCAGGAGTGACTTTGTGTGTTGATGACAGTGAGTGGGAGGAACTACCCTGAGCGGCTGTAACACTGAGAAAGAATGATACAAAATTTGCAGCGTATCTCATTTACCTGCAGAAAGTCAGGTGTACGGCTCTCGAATTTCTCTCACGTGATGCTGCAGGTGCTCGCAGGGCTGTTTTTTTACAGTCAATAGGGTATTCACAAAGCTACAATATTTAGCAATGTTATTAGCCACTGTTGGAGGCAGTGAGCATGCACAGCAGCTGACACTGAGCCACGAAGGAGGAGACAAATATAGGTGTTGAGTGTCAGCGAATAAACGAAACCTATCAAAAATTCCTGCATACCCTGCCTTTAAGTAGTGATGTGTATTTAGGGCACCTCCAACATCTCAGTAGAGTGTCAATACTCAGCCCCTGTATGTTGATACTTGTATCAGTCTCAGTATCAGAAGACCTCAGAGAGCTCAGCATGAAGTTTCTTGATTAGAGAACAAGAAGTGAGGCTGGGTCAAAGTCCCCCTCGTCCTGGCTGCTCACCCTGTGTGATAAATGTCCCCATGTTTTTCAAGAGGATGAGTCCAGCTTCAGTCATCAGTCCTGCTCTGTTTCCACCCTCAGCCCCTCAGCTCCTCTGCTGCTGCTGACAGGACTGCACTCGCTGGCAGCCACCCGTGAAAGATGCTCTGTTTGCTGGGCCAGGACCCACGCTCGGCTGGGAGACAGCAGGGGGGGGGCACCAGGTCCCACGCCCTGACTGCTAACTCGATTGCTGTTTGGGGACTGTCCTCAGGAGTGTGTGGTTGTGTGTGTGTGTGTGTGTGTGTGTGTGGTTGCGTGTGTGTGTGTATTGATGCTTTCTTGGCTCGTGTCCCTCACTTTCACAAACTAGCGGAGATAGTCAGCAGGGCAGAGAAATTGAAGTGACAGGACCTGCTGCCCTGCCCCCATGAGGAGCCACACACACACACACAAAAACACACGCACACACACATAATCATTCTCTCCCTCTCTCTCTCTCAAACACACTTAACATCTTTGACAGCTCTGCAGGATGTTTAGCTTTTTGGAGGATTTCCTCTCTGCGTGCCAATGCTTAGTCCTTCAATAAAAAAATCCATTTATTTACATGTGTGACACAACACAGAGCTGTTTTCAGTCTTTGCCAATGAAAACAGAACAATATTAGGGTCCCCTTCCTATTGTTCATACTACAGATAGGAAGATTAATGGGCCAATCAGGGGCAATCATTTAGAAATGAATAAATAAATAAATAGATACATAAATAATAAAGAATCAGCAAAGACCAGTGCATGCACTTCAAGCCTGATTGAGAAAGAAAAAATTGCTGCATACAATGCAGGCAATGTCTTTAATTTTACCTTCGGTCACTGGATAGTTGTTGTAATGTGAGTGAACGAAGTAATTTGTTTTTTTATGTTTGTTTCCAGTTGTCAATGCACATGTCCTTTACTAAACTCGTAAAATGTACATTTTTTCATTCCTCATATCTAAATTTTTTCATTCCTCCCTTGACTTAAATAGAATAAGTACAACAAGAACTCCAAAGAGGTCACGTGACTGTTTCTCCGAAAATTTTGTTGAAAATGTGAAGAATGATCACTGATTTAATCAACTCTGCCACTGTCACACTTCTGTCAATAAACAGCACTGAACAAACTTATGGAACCAACATCTTGTGTTTGCAGTTTGCCACGACTGCCCTGAACAGTATATTACAGGGTAACAAAGCACTTTTTGTGTCTACAGTGGTTAATCCACCACTATATGCAAGCTTGTGAATCAATTTATGTACTTAGAGCTAAAATGTTATTGTTTAAAGGTTGTGAATGGAGCCCGACCGATATGGGATTTTTGGGGCCAGTGCCGATACTGATACTGGGGGCAAAAGAAAGCCAATATCCAATATATCGGCTAATATCCCACATATCTGCTGATATATGAAATAAGAATGTTGATATACACAGGATAGATGCTGTACATGAACACAAATTGTTATAGTACCCAAAATGTGATTTTGGGTATGACACAGCAACGTTAAAATACTGTATCATAGTCTTTTATTAGAAAAGGGTGGAGGTTTGTATTGATAGGAGCATTTATCTCTGTTTATTTTGCAAAAAAGCATTTTACATGACTTTAAAACGCCATGTTATAGTCTTATGTTAGGTAATGGTGGACGTGTGAATGAACAACAGCATTTATCATGTCTTGGCAGAGAGCAGTCTACAGCCTGTCACAGACACACAGGAGCAGGGACGACACAAAGTTTATACATCAGCTACATAATTGCTTTTATAAAAAAAATAAAGCAGAAAAATAGACAATGGACCTCGGGCCTGAGTTCGGACAAGCCTGGTAGAAACACTTAGACAGTAGGAAGTAATTAATTACAAATACTCAGATTACTGTAATCAAGCGTCTTTGGGGGTACTTTTACTTTTCTGAGTAGATTTTCAAGTCTGTATTTTTACTTGTACTCAAGTAATCATTATGCCATGTAATCTACTTAGTTACTTTTAAAATCAGAGTTGAGTACTGAGTACAATTTTCATTAATATCTAAACCTTTTATCTGCATTTTTGTAGCCAGGAAAGTGATTTGATACATACAAGCCAATGAAAACCAGGACATATGGATGAAAAACAAAACAAAACAAAAAATGTTCATGGATTTTAATGATTGATCACTAATTGATTTTGTGTTAAGAATTTAACCAGTTAAAAATATATTCATGCATATTCTATCAATAGTCATGGCAGCAACTGCACCTCATCTACTTTAGTTTTTTTAATGCCTGAGACCTTTGCTGAACAAAGAAATAAAAAATTAAAATGAGAAAAAGAAAGACAAAAAACAACCAATGAAAAAGAGCAAAAAACACTTGTTTTCTGTCTTATCAGTTATTAATGACTATTGATTGTTTGTGTTTTAACTATTGGTAAAGCAAAACACAAAATGTAGAGCCCTATCTGGAGAGGTGACAGTGACATCACCAGTTAAAAGTAACTAATAATCTGAGTAGTTTTTTTGATGAATACTCTGTACTTTTACTTGAGTATTTTTCTAACACCAGTACTTTTACTTGTGATTGAGTAATATTTTAGCAATGTAACAGTACTTGTACTTGAGTACAGATTTTCAGTACTCTTTCCACCACTGGATGAGACGCAGACTCGAGTGAAATCAGAAAATATGTGAGGACACAGTTTTCCCTTTGAATCCACAGTTCTCTCTGCAGCTTTCTGCAGGGATGAGTCAGGTCAGTGTGACCCAGGGGCAGTGACAGTGTCAGCTCTGTGAACAGACACACGGGGAAGTGAAGCTCTGACTGACAGCTTCACACAGACTCACACAGAGAGAACTGTCACCTTCACCACATGCCAGGTCTCCACCCTGACCACAGCTTAGTGTCTTAACCGTAGTAGTTGTAAGGCTGGTGTGTGTGGGCGTGCTTTCACTGGAAAAGGGGGGGGGGGGGGGGGTAATTTGGGTGTGTTTTGTGCATTCGGGTGTTGGCTTTAAGATGCCATAAAAACAGGAAGAGGATTGTTTTGAAACTTGAATCGGATTGTGTTTCATTTCTACAGAAAGAGGAACTGTGTGAGGAGTTACTGGAAAGGATCCGCCTCTTTCTCACAAAGATCCTCCTTTTTTTGAACTCTCATTATCATCTGTTGCTCTCATTTTCTCTGAAGTTCACTTTTCATGTCATTGGAGTCAGTTTTTCTTCGAAAAACGGTCACAACCCCTTTTTTTTCCCCCATGACACTCATTGTTATTTTTAACAGTGTGTTAGTGTGAGAATATAAACAGGTCTCAGAACATTACCAGATGCATCAAACACGGTGTGATCACATAATAAGTTAACCAGAGGATTCTGTTTATAAATATGAAATTTGCAAGAAAAAAATACTTTTTTCTCTTTATTAATGAAATTGTACTACTAAAAGTCTACCCTTAAAAATGCTTTTAATTTGGTTTAATATTTTAAATATCATTATAACAGTACAAAACAAACAGTGTTTGTAGGTAAAAGTAATGTCTAGATGTTAAATATTAGAAAATAGAATTCCATAAGGAAAAAACAACAAAAAACTGGAAAAGCTGTGCTGTAAAGTGTTCACTAAAAACATTCTAATGTGTGTTTTAATGTATGTGGATGCATATATATATATATATATATATATATATATATATATATATATATATATATATATATATATATATATATATATATATATATATATATATATATATCCACCAGGTATGTGGGTTTATGCATGCATGTTTGCACATATTATCTATATTGAATGTTAACACATCCCACTTACAGCAAATTGGATATAATGGTGTTGCATGTTTGTAATATAACTGCTTTTGTGAAAAGAATAATAATACTATTTAAAAAAGTTTGTAGGTGTCCATTGTACAATGGTACTTGTTGGTCATTCAGATCAAGTTTTCTAGAAAAAAACGCACTTACTAGAGGAAAACAGATGCAGAACATGGTCATTTGGTCCCAGTAATGTTTGTTTGGTCCAACACGGGATCAAATAAAGGTTATATGCCAGATCAGATAATGTGAAAAAATATAGCACAATCATTTTTTTCCATATCGCCCAGCCCTAAATTGAGCACAAATGTTTGAACTAATCTACACTGCAGGCTCAGCTCCTGGAGACTATTTGAAGTTGTCACTCATAGACACAACAGCATGTAAATTTAATCAACTTTTATTTTTGTAGCACCTTTCATACAAATCAAATGCAGTTCAAAGTGCTTTACAGTGATTAACAAATATTCATGAAATACATACAAAACAGGAAAAAAAAAGAAAACAAAAATATGTCAAGGAGAGACGACAGTAGAGACTAGCACACACCACTTAAATACTTTTTAAAAGTTAGAAATAACACTAAGATAAGATATTAAATGGTAATATGATGGTAAATATGCAAAATAAATGCAATAATGAAATACATGAATAAGAAATGTAAGAATGGGTTTTGAGTATAAATAAGTAATAGCGCTAATAAAAGGCAGTCAAGGGACCTGGATTGAATCCCAAATGACTCCACCACTGAGCCTCTGACCTGTTCATACATGTATTAATAAAGTATATATGGTGCACATGGGGGTGTAGTTGTGTATATTTGCATACAAACCTGCACCCTGCAAACATATAGTGGATATGTACAATTATGATATTACATTATGCATGCGTGTACTTGAAGTGTGTAATTGTGCTGCTACATTCTTAAACACAAGCATGAACCTCAGAATAAATGTTCAGATGAGTTTAATATCATTAGTTGTCCTAATGGGGATCTTGGGGTTTTCTAGATAATGAAGTAATCAAATAAAAGAGGTTCACTTTTAACATACAAATCCAGACACACTTCTTGGATTATGTCGTTTAAACCAGCAGAGGGCGCTCTAAGATCAGTTACAGCCACACTGTGATCTTCATTGGCAGTTGGAGAGCTCTAAATAATCCAATTTGAAATAAAACATTCTTGCTTTGGATTATAATCTGCAACATGCCCCTCTCTGTACTGCAGTTCATTTCTTCGTTAGAGTAAAAAGCCTTCATTTCTGCCATTTCTTACACACCAGAAAGACTAAACCCAGCTGTTTCAGTCATTGAGGTTTTATGCTCTGATTGTACATGTGCACTTACTTAAAACTGACCAGAGCAAAACAGCAACAACCGATTTCAGTTCTTTGAAACGAGCTGCCAGTTTCCTCATATGGAAATAAGGGGAAGAAAGGAGGAAAGCAGAATAGAAAGCAGCCGTTCTTATCTCCTCCATCCAGAGATCAACGAGGTCACTGCTGGGTCTCACGGTTTGGGCTTCTCTTCTGGTTCCTTCCTGCGTTTTCTTTTTTGTTAAAACGTGTGTGAGGTTTCGAAGAATTCATAGTCAGCTGTCGTGCAGCAGCTTCCTTCACACATCTGAGTGTTTGCTGGTTTGTTAGTTTGCCTGTTTAGTCATGCGTGCTGTGCTTGAACAGAAAGAGGGGTTTGCAGTCATAGAAAATATCCCAAAAAATTGATCATTTTTGGTTATGAAAGACATGTTTTGAGTCATGTTTTTCAAATAACGTGATATACCACTGCATGAAAAATTGATAATCCTTCAGAAAATATCAAACCCATTCCTATGTCATGAGATCTTATCTGATTGCTGCTGTATGTGTTGCACAAGTTACGCTGCCATTATTATAAAAATCCCAAACACATGATTTGATAATTCTGAAATTTTCCCTCCAGGAATCAATCTACTGAGCCTGAAGTGGAATTATGCAGCTTTGAGAAACCAGAGAAGGATTTGGCTATAATTGGGTGAAATTAATTTGATTTGACGTGTGACTTTTAGCCTACTTATCTGACTTTTTAGATCTTGTTTTGTTGTTGTTGGGAAGGCTGATAACATAAAACAGCCTGTAATTCAAGATTTTAAGTTTTACAAATATTAAACTTCAGTCTTACGAGGGGATTTTATGTGCAAAGTGTGTCACAGCATAGATTTAATACTGAGGGTTTGATTGCAATAACGTATCTCTATCCATTATACTTCTACGTACAGCTGTGCAGCATTTGTGACGCATGATGCAGGCCACGGCGAGCACGCCCCAGCATCAGAAAAAGGCCAAAAACGGTTAAACTGTGTTGCTCCCCTCAGCTGCCAGGCTGCAGCATGTTTCCTTGGTAACAGAGGAGTTTGGCTGGCAGCCAGAGCCTGCAGTGTGGAGTCCCACTGCATCGAAAGCAGCCTAAATATACACCCATTTCTCACACTCGCTGCCTCTCATACACACAGACTGGTTTGAGTGAAAGACAGACACTTGCTGGTGCTTACATTCACAACACAGGCATGCCCACATATGGACACACAGAACTGGACTAGCTGGCCAGAGCACGTGTGTGTATGTGTGTGTGTTGGGTGGGAAATAAACAAACACATGTAGAGAAACATGTCTGAAGAGAACACAGCTCATTCATCCCCTATTTCTTCTTCTTCACTTTGATACTTGCAAGTTTAACCTGAATCTTAAAGGAGCTCTCAACTCATTTTGTTTGACATTCACCCTGGATGACGCAGTTTGTTAACATATAAAATCCTGGTGCATAATAAGTCACACGCTCTGTCCTGGAGCAGCGTCAGAGCTCGTCTTAAAAGTGTGTGTGTGTGTTTGTGGGTTATTAATGTGGTCTGAATGTGTTTCAGTGCTGAGGACTTTAATAAGAACAACCACAGATGTTTGGCAGGCACCTGTGTGTGTTAGTATACAGGTGCATACAGAGACACTCGTGTCGACAGTACAGTTAATGTCACTACGCCAGCATGAATCAGACAGTTTGACGTCATACAGTTCTGTTTTCATTCATCTGCAGCTCAGCTCTTTCACTGAAGAACTCTGATCATGATGATATGATGCTAAACATTAGGGCTGCACCTCAGTACATCATATAATTTATATCATCATATCATTTCAGTATCGTCATTTCGACACAAGGTTATTCTATAATGACGTTTCTGTAGCCAGTCTTAGCCCATGTTACTACTGCTACTACTACTTCTACTACTACTACTACTACTACTAATAATAATAAAAATAACAGTAACTTTATTTATTTAGCCCTTTTCAAAACAATGTTACAAAGTGCTTCACAGACATTAAAAACTTTGTCAATAAACATTAGAGAGTACATAAAGCAGAAGTAATAGAGAAGTGAAAGAAAAAAAAAGTGAGGAAGAGTAGAGGAAAATCAGCAAGTATATAAAAATATCTAAGAGGCTAAAAACCACCACCAAAAGAGGGGAAGAAAAAACATTTGAAAAAGTAAGTAATAATTCATAAATAATAGATCTAAATGAGCATCCATTTTTATCATTTTACTATGTTACATGCAACAACTCCCACAGTTATTTCACCTTCTCAGACCTCTGTCATCTCACCTGCTGTTATCAGGGTTGGGTAGAGTGACGTGCAGAGTGAGTGAGAGAGAGAGAGAGCAGTGAATGTGAGTGGAGCATAGCAGGGATTTGGACAATCTGACAATTTGCTTATTGTGAGTCTCATGTAAGGTGCGACATTCAACACTTTCAGGGTTAAAGGCAGTGGCTTCCAGATCTGTGAGCTCAGCTTTGTCTCTGGCTTTGTTTTTTCGCTCAGTATGCTGTATGATTTCATAAGCTGCCATGAAACTTGAAACAGTTGCAGTTTTATGTCCAATTAAACTGTTGCTTAAAGTTTGACTTGCTCCCTGCAGGAGTTTAACCTGACAAGCCTGACGGACAGTTTCATATATCCGTCACAGAAATATTTCCCTAGTCCATCTGGGTAAGGGGCGCTAGAGAGAGCTTTCAGAGGCAGGACTTAAAAAAATGTAGCAGCTGGTGATTGGACAACGTGCTCATCACAGACCAATCCACATCAAGCCACAGTGACGTAGCAGATTTGTAACCTGACACCAGATAGAAAGTTCATATATCTGCTGTGGAGATATTTCACTAGTCCGATTTTGCTCTTCTCCCGACCGCTGAAGAGCAAAAACATTGTTTCCCATCAAAAAGGCTTTAAGTGACGTTCTCTGTTCTTCATTTAGAGAAGATTTTGAGTCTATTTCTGATAAAACTGCAGATATCGCCGCGTCCACGAAGACGGCTTCACACTCCGCCATTGTTTTCAACATTCAGACGCTTCCCGCTGACGTCACGTCTGCAGCTCCTGCAGCTCCCGCCTCTCTTCTCTGATTGGTCCGGTCAATATTGGACCGGGTGAAATCGGTTGTGGTTGGATCATAGCAAGATGGATCTCCAGGATTTCAGAAATGAATCAGGCAGCTCCATCTGCTCTGCAAGGTTAGCGGGAGTTGCCCTTTTTCTCTTTCCAAGTTGGACCATCCTCGCCAAATGCATTGTGCTTGCTCTAGAAATGTCTCTAAGTAACACTTTCTGTTGATTCATGTTCTTGTAAAAACATTATTCAAGCCTACAAAAAATGCAAAATGCAGGAGGTGGACAAACTGTGAGCCACTGTGCATCTACTCAGCCTGTGTGTGAACCACTGTCCCTCTGGTTGTGGGCGCAGCATGTTACAGATTGAGTAAATATCCCTGTAGTGTTACTAGGTTGTAGAAGGAAACTTTACTGTTTTAATATAGGAACCTGTTTGCAGGAGTGCTGCATCAAAAGTCTGATCTAATGTGAGAAGAATCACTTGTAGGAAATATGTAGATTCGTCTTAATAATTAACAGAAAACAACATGATTAAGACTCTTTGCAGACACAAATAGTGGACAGAAGGAGACAGAGGAAACTAGGTATGAGTCTGTTCCCATCATTTCAGGGAGACTTCAGCAGAACATAGTGAAGCAACTTCAAAAAAATATTTTAATATACATATCCAGGAAACAAAAATATTGCAACATATTTTTTCCTCAATATTGTGCTGCCCTACTTGTTGTGTTCTTCATTGCAACAAAATGGACAACTTGTATGATAGAGTTGCGTGTCATCCATCTGTTGTGAAATCTTTAAGTTTCTATATTTTATGTTGTGGGGAAATTATTATGCTTTAGGAATCTTCTGGTATTATAATTGTGTCACATAAAAAAAGAATTCAATAATGTTTGTACTGTACAGTATATGCACAAACACAAGCACAAAAAGAGATATTTGTGGCATTTTTAATACCCCGTGGTTCTCTTCCAATTATTTTCTGATAAAAGAAAAATGTAGACCTGTTGTATCTGCCGACAAGGGGGACCAAAGAGAAAAAGAAACCAAAGATGAGCCTGAGGAAATTTGACTTTGTTCAGAAACGCAGGGACCAGAAATCTAGCAGTGACTGGAATAGCTCTTCTTGATCTAAGACTTATCCTTGAACCCATCAGCTAGCATCGTGATTTATGCATGAAGGTGTTGTTTTAGTGAATCCAGTGTGGCCAGCAGCTACTCAGCTAAAGAAAAGAGACTTGTAGAAAGTAAAAGTTGCACATTTTGTCAGGTCTGTAATTCAGCGGAAAAGTAATCAGCTTGGAAATAGTTCTCCATCAAAGGTTGGATTGATTTTTTTAGACATTCTCTGGAAAGAAAATGTGGCTGCTGATTTGTTTTTGTCCTACTCTGTTTTCAGCCGTTGATTAAGAGTGACTTTCTAGCTCTTGCATGTAGATATCTGTCTAAAGACTAGAGCCCAACTGAAACCGGATTTTTAGAGCTGATTCTGATACTGATACTGGAGGCAAAAAAGGCCAATATCTGATATATTGGCTGATATTCAATAAACCGTCTGATATCCCGTATACATGATACATGAAATACTGAAATATACTATATTGACATATACTGTACATTAATAGGAACTGTTATAATACCCAAAATATGATTAAAGACAAAGGAGCAGAACATAAAAAATAGAAACAAGTAACTTTAATTATAAACCGTCAACATAAGGACTGTAAACCAAATGATCAATAATGAGGCAAGCTGGGCTAGAAAGCATAGTGGTTGTGTGAGGGGGAGGGGCTAGGCAACTCATGCAGCCCGACACAGACACACAGGAGCAGGAACGACAGAACCTCAGACAGGAAAATAAGTTAAAATATCGGCTACACAACGGCCACCGTTTATTATTCGGTGGCGCGCTATGATCGGCCCAATTAATGGGTTGGGCTCTACTGAAGACACAAACAAACGTCTGTCGGATTACCACCATTGGAAATCAGAATGTTATTACAGTAGCACAAGTTTTAGATGAGAGCTAAAATCTGGGAAAAATATATCCGCAAACACACCCGTCTATCTACCGATGCATGTGAAAAACACAAAAACTGGCCTACTATTCTGGCCTGCCAACATATCGGTCTATCCTTATTTATAAGTTCATTTTTCTTATTTGAAAGTATGTAATACAAAAATTGCAGTGTTTTTTTCCCCTTTTTTTTGAGGGTCTGGAACAGATTAATGGCATTCCAATTCATTTCAATGGGGAAAATTGATTTAACATACCAGTGATTTGGAACAAGGATTTGACATACGAGTTTTGAGCTCCTTCATGGAACATATTAAACTTGTAAGTCAAGGCACCACTGTACTCAAATATGTTGTAGGCTTGTACCATTCATTTTAGTTGAGATCAGGATTTGGAAAGTCCCTGGTAAAAACTGAAATGCCTCAAAATGTTATGGAAACAGACTTAAGCATGTCTGAAACTGCAGAGCTGATGAGGAAAGTGTTTAGTTCTCATTCTGAATCCATACTTACTCGTTTTTCTGCTTTGTTTGGTGGCTGATGCTATGTAATTGCAAAGTTTTATTGCTGTTAAAAGTGTCGAAAGTGGTAACACAGATTATTAGTTTGTGCTTGTGCGTGTTAATCCATTTATCAGCTCTGTGGCTTCCTAAAAACCTCTGAGAAACGTGTCTGACATGTCTCTGCTAATGATTTGGTCCTCTCTGCGAGAACAAACGCTCAGAAGTTTTTGTGGTTTTTTGGGAAAATCCATCTTTTCAGGGAAACGCTTTTGTCTCTCTGAGCTTCTTTAAGTCCACCTCCTGTGGTGCTCCTCTGTCAGGAGTAAGGAGAGAAGAAGAGGGAGGGGGTTTAGAAAAAAAAAAAGAGGGAGAAGAGAAGTGGGGGCGAAGAGTTTGAGATAAGCACTGTCACATGGTCCCGCTCACGTGTGAGATGAAGACCAAAGTTCCAGTGTCAACTTTAGATTCATGACTGAGAGGTGTTTTATCTGAAAACACGTGCACGGGTCATCTCATGTGAAGGTGTGAATTTCTGCACTTGTTTAGAGCTTTTTGATCATGACAGACAGCTGGTGCATCTGCAGACTTTCTCAAGAAAAAAGCAGAAAAGTAGTCAAAATAGAACTTATTCCAGTATTTTTCCAGTTTAATAAAAGAATAAAAACAACAGTCACACATTTTTCCAGCTTGTTTTGACAGCGGTTTTTAGTTTGTAGTTACCACTGGCTGTTTTGACTGAGAGAAGGGTGGAATGTGTTTATAATTTCTCACATCTAAACCAGAGACAAACAGGAAGTGGTTGGCCAATATTGGGTTTTCAGTGCTACGTTCACACCAACACCTGACTCACCTGAACTTTGTCTGTACAAAGAGTTTGATGTGAAAAGGTCTGCTTCATGTCACTGACATTTGCATGAGTGCAGTGGAGGTGTTAAAATTAAAGAACATTATTAGTTAAGAAAAATAAATAAATAAATATAAAAAGCCTGGAAGTCAGGTATGAGATAAGAAGATAGCATTGTGTGAGATTTTGACTTTTCATCTTTTTTAACTTTTTGTCTTCTAATTATGACTTTTTTTTCCTGTAGGATTGTTTCCCCATCCCAGCTTAACCACTGTTTCATCTATAAAAAAGTGTGTATAAAGGTACAGAGGAGGATTAGGGCCAATGGTTGTGAAAAAAAAGAACTTCCAATATTTTTTAACAATATTTCCAGAAAAAAGAATCTGTCACTTTCGTTAGAATTTGGACTTAAATCCCAGAATCCTGACCTGAATTTTTTTCACAGCTTTGACTTTAATCTGAAATTTCTTAGTTAATTTCAGGAATTCATCTTCCAACTCAGAATTCTAACTTTAATCTCAGTTTTTTTTAAAGTAATCTCAGAATTCTGACCTCTAACCCTGACCTTGTGAAAGTGACTTTTATTCCAGGATTTCTGGCTTTTTTCACAGATTTCGGTCTTGAAATTCATTTTTCCTACTTTGATCTTGTGATACTGACTTAACTCCCATATTTCTAACTTTTTTGAAGAATTCCAAATTTGAACTTATGATTTACACTCACATCTAATTTTTTTTCTTTTTTTTTCCCAGAATTCTGACTTTTCCCTCTGAGCCCTGACCTAACAGTTAGAATTCAGACTCAAATTTAAAAAAAATATTTGTTTAATGTCAGAATTTTGTCATTATCCCAACTTTACGTTTCGTCTCTGACCGTCATAACTCTGACTTTAAACTCAAAATCTTTACTTTCTTTCTTGAAATATCAACTTTTTTCCCTTTAATATATATATATATATATATATATATATATATATATTCCATTTTATCCAGGAATTCTGACTTTTTCTTATATTTCAGACTTGAAACTCTGACTTTGAAATCATAATCTTGACTTTCTTTCTTGAAATATCTACTTTTTTTCCCTTAAAATCAGATTTCAATCTTGGAATTCTGACTTTATTATCATGATTCTTTTTTTTTTCATTATTTTGCATCTAAGAAAAGACAATTTGCACAGGAACAGTGCACACAAAACCTATATACAGATCTCACATCAAACCACATAACACATAACAGTTGTGCTCACAAATGTGTTCATAGAATACAGTAATCAATTGGCATTGAAGGGGAGAAAAAGATGAGATTAAGATAAAATAAACTTGTCCATTCTGACTTTAAAGTGATTTTTTTTTTTAATTTAAGCCCAGAAGTCTGACTTTTTCTTATAATCCAGACTTTAAACTATGAACTCTGACTTTGAACTCATAATCCACTTTATTTCCCAGAATTCTGACTTCAATCTTGATTCCCTGACTCTGAACTCAATCTTGATTTACTTCTCAGAATTCTGACTTTTAATCTCAATTTCCCTGAAGTTTTTCACAGAATTTCCACTGTTTTTCTCGGAAAATTGTAATAAATTATTCGGGCCCTAATTTTTTTGTATGTTTTTACCAGTGGCTCTAATCCTCTGTGGTGTTTATGTTTGCTGATAATTAATGATTCACCTCCATGATGATAACACACGATGCATCAGGCAGAGTGAACATGTGCTCATGCACCAGTCTGCAGGACACTGAGGGTCCTGGCAGCAGGGTTTGAATGAGCTGTCACTGGTTCAGCCACAGGCCCTGGGAATAGTTTGTCCTGCAGCTGCTACAGCCATTGATATTTACTAGCATAATATTACATTTCAGCATCTCTTCATGGATTATTCTCCACTTAGAGAAGCTTCAGATCTCTCTCTTAAAGAGATTACTGCTCCAATCTGAAAACGTCGCAGAGACCTTTTGATGGCTTCTCCTCTTCAGAGCCTTAAATTTGAGATGCCACTCCACAGCAGAGACAAAGGTCTGTGATCTACAAGAAACCCCGTAACCTAATGGCCCTCATCACGTGCCTTCAAATTCACTTTGACCTCAATTTCATCATGCCCTTCCAGTTCTCTTTGGGAGCTGTGCGTCAGCAGTAATGGGATGTGACGGATGTTTGAGGCCTGAACTGTGTGAGAACAGGAGCCGCTGTGGATCCATGTGTGTGGAGACCATGGGAAGAAGAGTGGGGTCCGGTTTACAAGCCACCCACCCCTCACTCTGCAGACACATGCGAACTTATACTCTATACTCTCACTTTTTCTTCATCTTTTTTTCTCCGGCCTTCCTCTGCCCGTTCCTCCATCTCTAACCCATAATCTCCCCCTGCTCCCTCCTCTTCTCTGCCGTCACCTCCCCTTGTCTTTGTGCCGCTTTTGTTTCTGGGATCTGCCAGAGTCCGAGCCGTGGAATGCTGCTGGCAGCCTCATCCCGCCTCCTCCTCCGACATTCCCATGCTGGGTCATTGTGGATGGGATTGAACAAGCGAGGGTCATAGCAGAGGAAGTGAACTAGGAAGTTTTCTCCAGAACTGAGCTTTTTCTGTCTGCGACCAAGATTCTGAAGAAACTCATTCACAACAGTCCTTTTTCTTCATGAACTCAAGGGCTCTGAGGATTCATTTCTGCAAACAAATAACAGCTTTGAAAGGACTTCTTGTGCTGATATATCCAATCAGCAAAGTTACAAGGACCATTCAGTTATTGTTTTCCAGACATGACCCTTTCCAGTCACCTCCCTTTTCATAATATTTTTGTGCATTTCAGCCAATTTTATTTTTGATGACAGATGTGCTAAAAGAAGCTGCAAACAGAAAGTGACAACAATAATAAATTAAAGGTTAAAATACCAATTTCTTGCGAACTGCCTCTGTAATATTTATGCTGCTAGATATAATTTCCTCGGGACAGCTGCTAGCTTAGAATATATCTGTTTATTCTAAGTGTGGTCTGTAATTAGCACATAGCTAGCAAGTTAAATAAACTGAGCTTTGGTTAGGTTTGTGTCTAATTTAGACTGTCAGTGCCACATTTTCTTGTATTAAGCCAACTATCTTTGGGTGGAATGATTTTTTCAGAGCAATCTCTAAAAGTATAAAATAGGAGTGGACCTCAGGGGCGGAGCCAGGATTTCAGGGTTGGGTGGGCCAAACCAATGGTGGGTGGGCTTTAAATTAAATATGTCAGTGGATCATTAGTTAGATTAATAAAAATGATGGATCAATCTACCGCTGTTACTATAAGTAGTTTCAAGGCAGATTTGGTTGCTTTTTGCTTCTCCAATATTTGATTGCACTTTTGTAACATTATCATCAGGCAGCTCTACCTACATTGTGCTCCATGGTGTTGCTGCTTTTGCTTCCCATAGGCTGTAAGAGTATCAACATTTGCTGTGTAACAAAAATGACAAAAATCTACAGCTTTTCCAAAAATGATTCTCCAGTCCTCACTGTATAACATAAAACTGAATGGTTTCGTCATTGTTTTCCCCAAGAGTCTAAAAATATTGCTAGACTTGGCTTATTATTTAAAGACAAGTCATCAAACAATAAGAAAACAAGCGTGTAGTTACTGAATTTTATGATGATTCCTTCAAACCAATTTGAAGTAGATATATGAATTTCAGCCTGGGATCTTTTTGGGCCCGTTTTGGTTGTAGAAACGCCAACAAAACAAGAGACCGCTTGCTCAGTAGTTTTTCTTTTTAAAAACGGCTGTTTGCTTCAGCTGATTTTTGGTCATGGTAACCCCGCCCTCTGTACCTAACATATGGCGCTTTTCCACTATGCAATTCCAGCCCAACTCGGCTCAGCTCTACTCTACTTGGCTCTACACGGTTTGGTTAGCTTTTCCACTAGCCCGACTACAGACTCACGGTGGGCGTGGATTTTATAACACAGCTGCGCTAAAGTGCTGCGCAGAAGTGCGTGCGTGTCATCTATAACATGACGCAAACATAATTTTATGCTAACATATGTGCCACCGTGGTCTTTAAAGGAAAAAACAAAGGTTTCAAAAAATTTCATTAAAGTAAAACAGTGGCTCAATGTGGTGCGGCATGACACAGGAGGTAAACAACAGCCTTGTGCTGCTGCACACGGAGGGAAACGAAGGAGCTGCTTCCTGACATTAACTCTTCCCTGGATCCAGTGAGATCACTTTAATTTTTGATTTTTGGGCCTGGTATACCAGAGATTTTTTGTTGAGCAATCATTCTTCTTTGAACTGTTTTTCCTTTCTGGTTCCCTGTGGATTAATGGACTGATTGGTGCTTAAAGACTCTCGTGGCAGACAGATCGCTCCTGCACCGATGGACTTTGATTTAGTTTAAAAGACTCTTTGAACCGAACTATCTTTGCTGTTAACTTCTTTTTCATTTAAAGAGGAATTTAAACTTTTTTAGGAATCATGAAGGTGCATTTTAAGGCTGTATTATGTGTTCATTCAGTCTGGTTCTGTGCCGTCAGGTTTAAATGTCATTAGAAACTCGTCGCTGACTTATTCGTTTGCCCCTTGTAAGTGATTCTACAGAGTCTTAAGCTTCCGTGACGACATTCTCTGACCAATGAGTGACCGGCAGTCCGTCCGCGTCACCTTTTGGTATCAGCTTTACTCGCTTAGAACCCAGGTAGAGTAGCTACTAAAAACTGGTGTCTGCCGCGTAGTACCGCGTTATGGAAACGCAGCACAAACCGGGTAGAGGCGAGTAGAGGCGAGTAGAGTAGGGCCAAGGCGAGTCAGTGGAAAAGGGCCAATAGTCATTGCTTCACCCTGGACCAGTAAAGAATTGGGGCTCTAGTTTTTAGCAACTAAAGCTGGTGCTTGGTCAGTGGAAACAATGAGCGGGGACTAAGTCAAGCACTAACTTTGAACAAAAAGGGTTCATAGTGTCTCATTCTCAGACTGAATTTTTTCTTCAGCTACAACTTTGACAGTGTGAAGAATCCACTTTAAATTTCTGAAAATCTGACTTCCATTAGTGAAATGTAAATCAGGGGGATTTCACTTTTACTTCCTGACCTCATTGGACCAACGTCTGGTCTGGACCACAATTCTTAGACTCATCACATCTGGACTAGATGAGACGTTACCTACTTTTTAAAAAAATTTAAATTTGTGAAACCAGAATGTTGTTAGTGAAAATACCAAAAAGTCAAATTTCATTATTTCAATATTTTTATCCCTCTACAACACGTTACAGCAGGTGCTTTAATCAAGCCCTGCTTTGAGCATCCTCGTTCCACTATCATGACTTACCAATTATAAAGGCAACATTATAAAAGTGACATGCTTAAGTCAGCATCTTGTAATTTAACCTGTTGGAATTGGACACCCTTACTAATTAAAACTTAATAAATATAAGTTACCATTTGGTTTAACAGTATAAAGCTTCAATAAAAGAACGTCTATTCATAACAGCAGCTTTTGGCAGCTATGTTTTGGCTCTTGAAGGCTGCAAAAAAGGCAGAAAAGTAGGAAATTTACAAGATGTGTTAACCTTCAGTCCAAACAATCTATAAGGTTTTTATTTCTTCATTTATTTATTTGCTATAATATAAAGGTGATAAATGGATACAGGCTATTAAGGTCATTTCCTAGAAATTGCGACCGTCTTTCAGATCAGTTGGATTCTGCTTCATTCGGTGGTCACATTCCTTTTGGTTAAATGTGAGAAAAGAAGCCATTGATTACATGAGGTCAGAGTGTCCACACACACTCACAGACACACACACACACACACACACACACACAGACACACACACACACACACACACACATATTAGGGGGAGTGGGCAGTGGGTCTGTGGCTCCAACGGCTGGCTCCAGTGAAAAGATCTGTGTGTGGCGGTCGCGGCGATTCGGGGCCTTTCTCCTCAGGAGCCTTTGTGTCTCATCCAAGGAAAGCAAGTTCACAGAGACACAAAGAGAGTGGAAAAAGGAGGGAAAGTGAGGGCGCAGAGCTTTTTTTTCTTTTTTCTTCCCTTAAAAAAAAAAAAAAAAACATGCACTCATTTCCTTTGTACTCTGTGATGAGGAGATAAAAGAAGATGCGGACTGAGATGCAACAGTCATGAACTTCTCTTCCAACACAATTTGACAGAAGTGCATCAGTCGGCAGGTTTATGCTTTGTGCCAAAGTGTCTGAAGACGCAGTTCATTTTAGGTGAAAGGGGATACAGTTCATTTCTACATTAAAATCATCCAATCATCTCCTCTCTCTGCTATCTAGTTACACGGCAAATAAATAACTGCTTCCTTCTTACTCGTCTAAAATACACCAACCATCTGCTAATGCTCCATTTAGCTTTCCAAGAAAGCAGGCCATCTTGGAATAGAAACACCAAGAGGATGGATCTGTGTTTGCATTATGGTCTGGCTGAGTGGTGTAAGTGTCTCTTATCGAATGTACTCCCATTAGCAGGTTAGTGTGAGCCAGTTTCATATCCTCAGGCCACACACACACACACACACACACACACACACACGCACTCATAAAGCCTGTGCACAGTTCAGCAGCAGAAACCGTGAATGTGCACGCACGCTCACATGCATATAAGCACCAGCTCCTGCGTAGACACCATCATGTCCCCTAGCGTGTGCGCACACTCACACACACACGCTGACACACCAGGATCTGGTCTCTGTGGTGTTTAATGACCATTTTGTCCTACACTTGTTGCTAATGAGTGGTTGCGAGATGGGAGGCATTTCCTCCCTGGCTTTTGGTTT